>JASAMY010002379.1:0-132631 GCA_030248085.1 Paralinhomoeus sp. GSCO2_6 | reverse complement strand
AAAGTAGATCTCTGGCACGTGCGACAAAACAAAACCTGGGAAATGGGTGAACGATTAGTAAGCCAGTAAGAATGGGAAATTAATAATTACTGACTTGCGGCTGCAACAATCGACTGGTTTTGCACCCGCATCTCCTTAGAATGCGCCTTGCGTACGTGTGTGTTTGTTTGTATGCTTCGAGTAAACTCGCGAACCGCTTGACGTACGTGGACGCGCATGGCTGGATCGAATGCTCGCGACCCCGAGTGGTAGTGGGCAAGGTCGATTTTTGATATGCATATTTATACCGTAGTTATGGCGCATTTTCAAAGTTTGCAGCACAGATTAACACTACCAAACAAATTGCACATGGATGAATTGTATCTGGAAGGAGCTCGCCTCGACGTCACAAGTAATTTGCACATGCTCCGCATAATTATGCAAATGAAAATTATGCAAATTGTGCGAATTGGCCGATTTTGGCGGCAATTTTCACCGACATGGGTGATGTTTGATGGGTCCGCTGACACCTTTTGGCAGCAGGTCACTGCTAAAAGCGGCTAGCTGGGGCCGAATGCCTCCCTCCGGGGAGTGGGTGAAAGCCCCAACTGCTTTTTGAAAAAAAATTATCTAAATGTGTAACATTGTATCTTGCGTAATTGGAAAATGGAAAATAAACTACACATTGATAAATTGCATATCAAACGACTCGGCTAGACGTGGCGGGCTCTGCTATGTGTACAACACACGCATGCAAGCACGCACGCGCGCACATACACACACACGCATGCACTCACGATATATATATATATATATAGGAAAAAATGTGAAAAAAAAAAAAAAAAAAAAAAAAAAAAAAAAAATACATACCTACATATGTATTAGGATATATGAAGATATATATATACATGCATGCACGCACGCACAGGCTTATGTGTGAAACACACGTACACGCACGCATGCATGCACACACGATGCACGTACACGCACGCGCGCACGCATGCATGCACGCACGCTCACACGCACGCACGCACGCACGCACGCACGGTCGCACGCACGCACGCACGCACATGCGCTCGCACAGAGGAGCACAGAATTTGGGCCAACCACACGCACGCACGCACGCTCGCACGCACGCATGCATGCACATACGCTCGCACAGAGGAGCACAGAATTTAGGCCAATTTCTGTCAACAGGGTGAACACCCATCACGATCAACAGAGCAGCAGTGAATTTGGCGCCACCAACTGTCAACGGGGTGAACGCCCATCACGATCAACAGAGCAGCAGTGAATTTGGTACCACCACCTGTCAACGGGGTGAATGCCCATAGTGATCAACAGAGCAGCAGTGAATTTTGGCGCCACCAACGTGTCAACAGGGTGAACGCCCATCACGATCTACAGAGCAGCAGTGAATTTGGCGCCACCAAGCACGCACACACACACACACAAAACTGTCAACGGGGTGAACGCCCATCACGATCAACAGAGCAGCAGTGAATTTGGCGCACCAACTGTCAACGGGGTGAACGCCCATCACGATCAACAGAGCAGCAGCGAATTTGGCGCCACCAACTGTCAACGGGGTGAACGCCCATCACGATCAACAGAGCAGCAGTGAATTTGGCGCCACCAACTGTCAACGGAGTGAACACCCATCACGATCAACAGAGCAGCAGTGCATTTGGAGCCACCAACTGTCAACGGGTGAATGCCCATCACAATCAACAGAGCAGCAGTGAATTTGGTGCCACCAACTGTCAATGGGGTGAACGCCCATCATGATCAACAGAGCAGCAGCGAATTTGGCGCCACCAACGGTCAACGGGGTGAACGCCCATCACGATCAACAGAGCAGCAGTGAATTTGGCACCACCAACTGTCAACGGGGTGAACACCCATCACGATCAACAGAGCAGCAGTGCATTTGGTACCACCAACTGTCAACGGGGTGAATGCCCATAGTGATCAACAGAGCAGCAGTGAATTTTGGCGCCACCAACAGCCAACAGGGTGAACGCCCATCACGATCAACCGAGCAGCAGTGAATTTGGTACCACCAACTGTCAACGGGGTGAATGCCCATAGTGATCAACAGAGCAGCAGTGAATTTTGGCGCCACCAACAGTCAACAGGGTGAACGCCCATCGCGCACCTGCTTGCACAGCATGATCATGTCGACCATCATATGCAAAATCAGTTGCTTTATTCCTTAACGTACACATGGCGGCCAAAGGCCGCATGCGCCTCTAGTATACTTACAAATGCGCCGCGCGCACGGGTGTGTATGTATGTATGTATGTGTGTATGCTTCGAGTAAACTCGCGACCCGCTTGACGTACGTGGACGCGCGTTGGCTTGATCGAATGCTCGCGAGCCCGAGATGGTCATGGGCAAGGTCGATTTTTGATATGCAAATTTATACCGTAGTTATGGCGCATTTTCAAAGTTTGCAGCACGGATTAACACTACCAAACGAATTGCACATGGGTGAATTGCACATCAAAAGACTCGCCTCGACGTCACGAGTCATTTGCACATGCTCCCGCATAATTATGCAAATGAAAATTATGCAAATTATGCCAATTCACAATTTCGCAATTTCACCCACATAGGTGATGTTGCGTGGTCAGTTGACACCTTTTGGCAGCAGGTCACTGCTAAAAGCGGCTAGCTGGCCCAAGTGCCTCCCTTCCGGGAGTGGGTGAAAGCCCCAACTGCTTTTTGAAAAAAATACTGTAAATGTGTAACATTGTATGTTGTGTAATTGGAAAATGGAAAATAAACTGCGCATTTATGAATTGCATATCAAACGACTCGGCTAGACGTCACGAGCCCTGTATGTGTTGCAACGCACGCATGCAAGCACGCACGCGCGCGCGCATTGGCGCGCACTCATGCACTCACGATATATATATAGCTATATATACATATCTACATATATATGTGTATATATATATATATATATATATATATTTATATTTATATATATATATATACGTGTGTGTGTACATATAATATATATGGATATATGGATATATATACATGCATGCACGCACGCACAGGCTTATGTCGAAACATACGTACACGCACGCACGCACGACGCACGTACACGCACGCACGAACGCACGCACGCTCGCACGCTCGCACGCACGCACGCACGCACGCATGGTCGCACGTACACGCACGCACGAACGCACGCACGCGCGCCGCCGCACGGTCGCACGTCCCCACGCACGCACGGTCGCACGTACGCACGCACGCACGCACGCACGCACGCACGCACGCACGCGCGCCGGCCGCCGCCGGCCGCCGCACGTGCACACAACCACGCACGCACGAACGCACGCACGCTCGCACGCACGCACGCACGTGCACGCACGCACGTGCACGCACGCACGTGCACGCACGCACCACGCACGCACGAACGCACGCACGCTCGCACGCACGCACGCACGCACGCACGCACGCACGCACGCACGCACGCGCGCACGCACGCACGCACGCTCGCACGCACGTACGTACGTACGCACGCACGCACGCACGCACGCACGCACGCACGCTCGCACGCACGCACGCACGCACGCACGCACGTGCACGCACGCACGCACGCACGCACGCACGCACGTCCGCGCCCACGCCCGCCCACGCACGCACGCACACGCGCTCGCGCACGGGCCCGCGCGCCCGCACGCGCGCGCGGGCGCGCGCGCGCACGCGCGCGCACGCACGCACGCGCGCGCACGCACGCACGCACGCGCGCGCACGCACGCACGCACCCGCCGCCGCCGCCGTGCCGCCGCCGCCGCCGTGCCGCACGCACGCACACCATAGGAGCACAGGATTTGGGCCAATTTCTGTCAACGGGGGTGAACGCCCATCACGATCAACAGAGCAGCAGTGAATTTGGCGCCCCCAACTGTCAACCGGGTGAACGCCCATCACGATCAACAGAGCAGCAGTGAATTTGGCGCCACCAACTGTTAACGGGGTGAACGCCCATCACGATCAACAGAGCAGCAGCGAATTTGAGCGCCACCAACTGTCAACGGAGCAGCAGTGAATTTGGCGCCACCAACTGTCAACGACAGGGTGAACGCCCATCACGATCAACAGAGCAGCAGTGAATTTGGCGCCACCAACTGTCAACCCCGCAAGCGGGGGGGGGGGGGGGCGGGGGCCCCCCCGGGCCCCCCCCCCCCCCCCCCCCCCCCCCCCCCCCCCCCCCCCCCCCACCCCCCCCCCACAGTTTTCCCGTGGGGTGTACGGGAGTGGGGGATGATGGTGGTTTTCTGGTGGTGTTTTGGTTGTATGTCCTGTAAAAGGCAAAATAGCATATATTCTCCCTATTTTCTCCCTTTTCATGCCAGATAGAACAAGTAGACCATAACAACAGCAACGGCCCCCCCCCCCCCCCCCTCTTTCCGCCCCCCCCTCCCCCAAACTCGGCCACCTCCCCCCCCCCCACTCTGCCAGACCCAGTTACAGGTATGCTGTCAACGGGGTGAACGCCCATCACGATCAACAGAGCAGCAGTGAATTTGGCGCCACCAACTGTCAACGGGGTGAACGCCCATCACGATCAACAGAGCAGTAGTGAATTTGGTACCACCAACTGTCAACGGGGTGAATGCCCATAGTGATCAACAGAGCAGGAGTGAATTTTGGCGCCACCAACAGTCAACAGGGTGAACGCCCATCGCGCACCTGCTTGCACAGCATGATCATGTCGACCATCATATGCAAAATCAGTTGCTTTATTCCTTAACATACACATGGCGGCCAAAGGCCGCAGGCGCCTCTAGTCTATTCTACAAATGCGCCTTACGTACGTGTGTGTGTGTGTGTGTGTGTGTGTATGTATGTGTGGGCAAGAGGTGGTGTGGCAAACCGCTCGACGTACATGCACGCACTATGGCTCGATAGAATCCTCGCGACCCCAAGATGGTCATGGGCAAGGTCGATTTTTGATATGCAAATTCTTACCGTAGTTATGGCGCATTTTTCAAAGTTTGCAGCACAGATTAACACTACCAAACGGAATTCCACATGGATGAATTGCATATCAAAAGACTCGCCTCAACGTAGCCAGTCATTTGGCACATGCTCCCGCATAATTATGCAAATGATATTATGCAAATTATGCCAATTCACAATTTCACAATTTCACCCACCCACAAGGGTGATGTTAGCGTGGTCAGTTGACACCTGGCGGCGGCAGGTCACTGGTAAAAGTGCTCAACTGGGCTGGGCCAGATGCCTCCCTTTGGGGAGTGGGTGAAAGCCCAGATTACTTTTTTGAAAAAGTACTGTAAGTGTGCTACATTGTATCTTGCCTAATTGGAAAATGGAAAATGAACTGCGCTACAATTGATGATTTGCATATCAAATGACTTGGCTAGACGTCATGAGCACTGTATGTGTGGATATATATATATATATATATATATATATATATATATATATATATATATATATATATATATATATATATATATATATATACATATACATATACATATATATCTACATATATATTTATATATATGGATATGTATACATATATATGGATACATATATATTAAGGAAAAATTTGCAGGTGGCTGCAAAAAAAAGGCGAATATGTGACGCTATTTTGTTAAAGTCCAGTTTGAAAAAGAGGGGTATTAATCAAGGCACGCCTCAAGCCACTTACGCTTTGCAGCTGATCAACTTCAGTTTGAACAAACCGTGTATAAAAACTGAACCAAACGCAGCAACACGTCACATATTTGGCATTTTTTGTGTTCGCGTGCATACGAAGGTGCAGTGGCAATTATTAGGACCTACACACACTGCATTCACATATGCCGCATGACAGAATGACACTTGGTTGTGAGACAGACAGGAAGGACCCCATGGAACACGATGCACGTGCAGGCTCGCACGCAGGCAGGCAGGCACGCACGCACGCAAGCACGCGCACGCACGCACGCACGCACGCACGCACGCACGCACGCACGCACGCACAAGATGTAAAATGGTGCATTGCACTATGCAAACGTTGTAGGTCATCATTGGATGAAATGCCAAAAGGGGAATGACAAATGGAGCCAGTACAGTATGTATGCATTGCCTACACATCACTAACTGCAGTGGCAACTTACATGTCACAAATGTTAGCAGGGTGCCGATTATTTATCCAGGAAGTTTGGCTGTGCCAGGTCCATGGTAATGGCCAATGGCAATGCATTGTCAGAGAGAGATGAGATGTGAAAGGGTTGCTGTTGCGTTTTGGCTGAATGAGGGTGGCTCGCACAAAAAATGCCGAATATGTGACGTGTTGCTGCGTTTGGTTCAGTTTTTATACACGGTTTGTTCAAACTGAAGTTGATCAGCTGCAAAGCGTAAGTGGCTTGAGGCGTGCCTTGATTAATACCCCTCTTTTTCAAACTGGACTTTAACAAAATAGCGTCACATATTCGCCTTTTTTTTGCAGCCACCTGCAAATTTTTCCTTAATAACATTTCCAAGTACATCTCAGTAATGCACAAGCGTATGAAAACGTGTTATGACTTAATCGATTCCGCCTTTGAATGCGCTTCTTTTGAGCCACCACGCGCCAGAATTCGTCCAGGAAATCAAAAATAATGCGCGATCAAAGTTGTAAATTTTGTCCAAAATGGGGGTCTGCTAAGAGGGTCGAGCTGCCAAACATGGAAATCGGAGCGCTCCCATTGTCGAAAGTGACCTATTCCAGGTCCAGACGAGTAACTTTCATCATTACAGCACAGCCCTGCGACGAACGGTTGAAGCGCCTATAGCTAACAAAATTTCCTCAAAATTACCGAAATTTGAGTTGGCAATATCTCAAAGTGTGGTGAGAATTTCAAAGGTCATGCAAGCGCCGTGGACTCACCTTCAGAAATAGTTCACGAAACTCAAAAAACATTTGGGGGTTTACTCGGCTTTTTTTCGAGTTTTACTCTTGTCAGATTTTGGCCCAAAAAACGGCTATGTCCAAGAAATATGAACAAAATCGGCCATAAATCGAGATCCGTAGCACCTAAAGAAATTTCCCTTGGAGGCACAAAGTTGCCATCATATACCGCGTGCTCACGCCAAGTTTTGTCCCAATCGACTGGGGCGTTCCAGAGCGGCGCCCCAAAAAGTGTGTGCAGAACAGGAAAAAAAAAACACCACTTTTTCGGAACATTTTCGGAAGTTTCGTGTTAATGCGCTCGAGCACCGAAACGCGGGACGGCTTATTCGATTCCGGTCTAGAAGGCGGTTCTTTTGAGCTATCATTCGCCACAATCCGTTCAAGCAATCAAGAGTTATAAGCGACTGAAAATTCAAAAAGCCGCATTGAAGAAGTTGTCACATATTAGGGTTGTACGCTGACGCGTACACCCTGATACATGCAGGCATGCACGCACAGGCTTATGTCGAAAGGGGACAGCCACTTGGACTGGACTTGCTGGACTGGACTGGACCGTGGACTTGCTCCCGCATAATTATGCAAATGTATACTGTAAGGGTGGTGGTACATTGTATCCTGCCCACCATGGTGAACGCCCATTGCGATTAACAGAGCAGCAGTGAATTTGGCGCCAGCAACTGTCAACGGGGTGAACGCCCATCACGATCAACAGAGCAGCAGTGAATTTGGCACTACCAACTGTCAACTGTCAACACGCACGCACGCACATACGTACACGCACGCATGCACGCACACACGACGCACGTACACGCACGCACGCACGCACGCTCGCTCGCTCGCTCGCTCGCTCGCACGCACGCACGCACACGCTCGCACAGAGGAGCACAGAATTTGGGCCAATTTCTGTCAACGGGGTGCACGCCCTCACGATCAACAGAGCAGCAGTAAATTTGGCACCACCAACTGTCAACGGGGTGAACGCTCATCACGATCAACAGAGCAGCAGTGAATTCGGTGCCACCAACTGTCAACGGGGTGAATGCCCATCGCGATCAACAGAGCAGCAGTGAATTTGGTGCAAGCAACGGTCAACAGAATGAATGCCCATCGCGACCAACAGAGCAGGAGTGAAGTTTGGCGCCACCAACAGTCAACAGGGTGAACGCCCATCGCGCACCTGCTTGCACAGCATGATCATGTCGACCATCATATGCAAAATCAGTTGCTTTATTCCTTAACATACACATGGCGGCCAAAGGCCGCGCGCGCCTCTAGTTAAGTCAAAATGGTGTTTCTTTTCCTTTCTTGCTCCCAACAGTGCGTCCTCAGAAAAACAACTAAAAAACTAAGCTGACTGAAAAAGCTGAAAAAATAGTCGCACGATACACCGGACGGCGCACTAGCCAAACCGCTATATTACTGAGCGCATCAATGCGAACTGGAAGAAATATGCTAGTCGATAAATCACAAATGGGTGGGCTGGCGCTACTTCTTGCGTCGCGATTTCGACATACGCTCCCACTCGACCTTGTACGCATTGTAGAGCTTGTCGGGGTTGTTCTTGTATTGGCTGTGCAGAGACTGGAAGCTCTTCTTCGTCCGCGTCTTATCTGGCTCTTCCGGCCTGCGGACCCCTGAAGCGAGGCCTCTTTCTGCCTTTCAAAATCTAAAGACACTGCGTGCACTGACTTTGCGGCGACGGCAAGCTTCTCCGCTTGGAGGGCCCCGTTGCACCCGTCATCGGCTTCGACGCTGCTCAAACGACAACGGTTGCTGTTGCTCATATCTACTACTGAGATGGTAGACATCAGCACGCTTGGGCAAAAGAAAAAAAACTTAAATAAAATGGGAAATTCATTTTTGATTACACAAAAAAACTTTGTCAAAATTGTTTAAAAGTGCTAAAACGAGGCAAAAACGCTGGTTTTAGTGCGTTTTAACCGTATTACTTAGTAGCAGCCAAAAAAAATGAAAATTTGGACATCAGCACACGCATAGCGTCGTAAATTCTCCAATTGTGTCCCTTCTCCAGTAGTATGTATCCATTTTCCAACACTGCCCCGAGCACCCGAAAGTTGAAACAGTAGTGCCCCCTTCTCCGGGGGGGGGGGGGCTCAAGGTTTTATAGTAGTAGCTGTACTCCTACATGGCACAACATCTCACACAGACGTAGAATACCTATATATATGAGTGTTACCAGTAGGCAAGTGGCTTGGAGGCGGCGTCTCTGGGGCAGGAGGGAGCTCGATGCACTGGACCGACTGGGACGTGATCGATGGCAAGTCGATCGAGGAGACAATCGAAAAGCGGTCGTGCATCGGAGAGAGGGAGAGCAGCAGACAATCTCTGCTTGAAGTGGCTGGAACGTAATCGTGGAGCGGGGCGCGCGCCAGCTCGCAAGTGCTCTGGGAATAGACGACTGTGGGCTGTCGGTCGAGCAGTAACGTCTCGAGTCGAACCGACACCCTCCAAGGCTGGTACGCTAAACAGGCAGCACCAGAATTGGAGGCCATGTGCAGCTGCAATAATCGCATCAATCGACCTTACAGTGCATGGCCAGATGGCCCGCCACCGATGGCAAGTCTGTCGACGAGACGATCGAAAAGCGGTGGAGCTGTGGAGAGACGGGCAACAGGAGGCAGTCTCTGCTTGCTGCGGCGGGAGCGTATTCGTGGCGTGGTGCGCGAGCGGATTCGCCTGGGCTCTGGGAATGAACCACCGAGGGCGGCCGGTCGACGAGTAGCGTCTCCAGTCGGAGCGACACCCGGCGTGGTTCCGAGGCAGGCAGCAGCAGACTGTGGAGCGGCCGATGCTGCGGCAGGGGAACTTCAATGTCGAGCAGGGAGCGCCTCTCTCGGGGTTCCGCTGCCTCCATATCGTGATTCACGAGCACGAACGCGTCATCGTTATCGTCATCGTCATCGTCGGCGTAGTCGATCCCAGGAATCGTGGCGTTGCGCCGAACGGACGACCGCCGGATCGCCTGCGGTGATCTGCACACTGGGCAAAACGCGACGCACAAAAGCGGGCGTTGCTCACCCCTTCTTTGAGGAGAATGGCCTGATTGACGACGGCGTCCAAGTCCAAGGCTTGCGCGACTGAGGGCTCGACTCCACATTGGCGACATACCTCGTTGACCAGCTCTCGCACGGTCAGGCTAAAGTGGCTTCTCGACATAATTTCGACACCACCACCACTCGTGCTCAACTGTTGTACACATCACACAATAACAAGTCGAACACGCAAACCGTTTTCCGCCGAACCAAATGTAGACATATTGGCAGTTCTTGATCTTCTTCCCATAATAGTGGAGGCGCTTGAGAAAGCTGGAACCGATGTCGACCGCGATGGTCGTAATGGCGATTCCAACGCAAATGTAGATCAGCAGAATCGGTACGAGCTCCAGCCTGAATCGGAGCTGCATAGATGATCACGGAGCTGCGAGAGAAAGAGAAAAAGAGCCAGTGCGCGTATAGCCACGAGAGAGCTCGAAGTTGTTTTGCAAATCTTTGAGTTCCACTCAATTTCAATGCAAGGAAATAACGGAAACGACACTCAAGAGCCAAACATTCGCCTGTGACGCATGGTCTGGCGACCAATCTTTGGAAAAGCGTAAATTGGCGACAGTTACGATGCAAGTTTCGAAGTGCGACGCATGGTTTGTACACAAATCCGATAGAAAATGTGCTCTCTCAGAATTAAAATTAGATGAACGAACAAATTTGAGCGTTTGATTGCGATTGCACTTGCCCTCCGTCACCCTCGAAAGCAAATTTTTGGTTAGGACATTGGAGGGAGAAAGAGATACATGTAGCTGGCTGTCTGTCACTGACTGACCTCGACGGCAGGAGGCCTCGGAACTCAAGGGCCGTGAGCCCCAAGAAGGTGAAGTAGACGGCGCCGACGGCGTCCATCGGCTGCTGCTCTGCGCCCTTGGCGAGCCAGAGCAGCAGGGCGCCCAGGCAGACGTAGGCAAAGAAGAAGAGCATGAACAGCGAGGCGCCCAGCTCGACGGCCCCGGCCGAGCGGTCCGTCTTCCGTCTCCAGCGCTCCCAGCGACGACGCAGCTCCGTCGTCGAGCCGTGCAGACTCTTGCCGACGTTGGCGAGCACGAGCATCGTCAGCGGAATTCCGACCACGCCGAAGCCGACGCAGAACAGACGCCCCGTCCTCGTCGTCGGCGACAGCTGGCCGATTCCTGCCAGACGGATCCCACTTGTCGAATCGACCCCGTGCGTTGCGGTACGCCTCACGTCCTACCCAGCGTGGTCACGACTCCGAATCCAAAGAGCGTCGCGCCCATGTAGCCCCAATCGTCGTAGTTCTCGTCGCGCAGCTGCAAGGACAGCATTCGCGACGCAAAAACCATCCAGCTTCCAGCAGAACTTTGTTACACAGGTATTCCATCCGTCTTTTGGGAAGTCGGATGACTATAAATCGGCCTTAGTCCAGCGGCAGGACTACTCACGGTGTTGCAGCTGTCAAAGATGACAGCCGCCGCCGCCGCGGCCGCGCCTGCCCGATGTGGACGTTCAAGGGAGTCGTTGAGCAGCAGACGCGAGACGCAGCGGATGGCGGCCGTCCTCCGCTGGTCCCTAAGGCGCGTCGCCTCGTCGCCCTCGAGCCAGCGAAACACCAGGCCGCCCACGAAGGCGTAGGCGACGACCAGCGTCACGAGGAGGACGTGCACCGCAGCGGGCCGTTTGTTCTGGAAGCGGGCGATGCGCAGGCGCCGACACACCGCCCGGTCGACTGACACGCACCAGCTGCGTCGCCCAGCTGCTCATCAGAGCCCACAACACCAACATGCCCCGCTCTAGTCGACGTAGCTTCGCAGTGACGCTCCGTGTCGCCAGTCGGTCCCGTACCCGAGTTCCGCTGCACATTGAGCCCTTTTCAACGTTGTTCCCGCAGCCACAGAAAGGATTTGCGGTTCTAATTTAGAGGCGCAAAAAGAACAGCCGTTCGACCGAGATTAACCCGACGGCTGGTCATCGTGTGGCGCCGTCGCGAACTCGACTGGCCAACGCTACACGATTATCACGCTCGCTGCTCGTGCAATTGTAAGCAAGAAGATAACAAGATTTCGGGGAGGATTCCCGGCAGCCTGGCCCATAGCAAGACCGCGGCAGCGAAAGAGCAACGTGAGCAGACGACTAATGGGGCTGGCTTCGCTTCGACTAAAGGACACCCGAACAAGCACGGAAAAAGTCGTATGACGACGGTGGTTCATTGAGGAAGGGGGCTAAAGGTACAGCACAAATCATACGGTATTGTATATTTCATGCCCACTTTGTGCTTTTGGAGGGGTTCGCCTCTCCGTTGGGGACAGTGTCGACGGGTCCACTATTGGATGCGGAGCGGAGGCACAAATGGAGGTTATACATACTACTACATTACATACTACTACATACTACTACATACATACTACTACATACTACATACTACACACTACATACGAACTACTACATAGCATGGGAATCTGTCTATTGCACGACGAACGGAATGCTGGAACCTGGCAGCAACCCAACTTGCAGAAGTGATTGCCAGGCGACTTGTGTAAGCGCGCAGTACTTATCGCAGATTTCTCCACAGAGACAAATTCAGATTTGCAATTTGTCGTGTCCAGCTCAGATGGGGGACGTTCGGGCCACACACAGACTATGCTAGGGATGCGGGACGCGATTGGGAAGGGAAGTATCTTGCTGCGTATAGGGCCCGGAGCGTGATTGCGCACAAGGGAACGGAAACGAGGACGCGATTCGGGATTGCGTGGGCGATGTTGGCAAACGATCGTCGTTGATGGGGCGTGCATGCCAGTTGACTTTGAAACTAACCTAGAAAGCTAATGATTCCACGTTTGTAAATGCAGCGATGGCGTCTTGCAGGACGACAAACCCACATTGTTACCAAAGTGTTGGTTTGTGAAACCCATTTTGCGGCAATCCCAGTTTGTCACATCGTTTGCCCTACAAGAGGGGGGGGGATGGCAATTTTTGAAAATTCATTGATTAAAACATAGCAAAAGTGTGTCCCAAAGAATGATCTCGAAGTTTTTCAAGTCTAGCACTAGAGATATTGTTGTGAAGAATGCGCAGCGCAGTGATTGAGGTGCTAACGTGTTTGCGAGTGATGACGACCAAGTGTGATTTATGCAGTCTCAGTATTAGTCGTTTCTGAGTCACTGCTTCTGCAGCTGCAGTTACTCAAAATCCCAGGTGGGCAGAATAAAAAACCACCCTGTAGTTGCAGATTAAATTGGACAGTCAGCGAACCTGCCGAGACTGACTGGAAGGCGAACCAAGCGCAACAACAGAATCACGCTGTCCACTACGGCGACGAGTATCGTGCACAACTGAATTACTACGCTTCTTTGTTTGAAATAAACAATATTTATTTTACTTTTTTATTTGTACTTTCTCAGCTTTTTATTTAACATTTCTATGTAAAACATCGTCTCACTTTTGCAGGACAGACACCGCAGAGGCACGTGTGTCTCGAGTTGTGCGGATCGAACATTGGCATCGCAGCAGCGGGCTGGTTTCTTTACAGTGTTTTTTTTTTCCCGCAACAGTTGGCCGTATGGTCCGGATTGCGCTTTTCTACCCCCACACTGCGTGACCACCCAACCGCACCCCGTGGGTGTGGGTTGTGTGTTTGCCCTCTGGCCTGCCGAGGTCGCCCATTAGCAAACGAAGCGCAGAAACACTGCAGTACGCCACACAGGACGCACACGCTGACAGATCAAACGGACCTACGTACACACACAGTCGCTAACTTCGGGAAAAGCTGGTTGAGGGAGTGGGGGGTCGATGCTATTGGGGGTGGCTCAGTACTACTACATTATTTGTCCCATTTTTAGTCGCAATACACAGTGATTTACAAATACGTTGCTTGAATTATAATATTGAGTGTATATTGAGTGTGCCTCATATTTATTGGAACTTTTAGTCAAGGTTGGAAATATGCTTTGACCACTCAACGAGTTGGCTGAAATGGTAAGGAAGATACTCCTGTCTGACCTAATCGATACAGCTAACCAGTTGCGCACTTTGTTACTCGAACCATAGTACAGTAGGCTATGCGACTGCAGCACACCGCAATGTAAGTCACCCGTCGTCTTGATGTTCTACCGTGACTCGGCCTAGCAGTCGCTTTACGGGTTCGTTAGCTCTGGTTCCTCTGCAGCGCGCGAGAAAATCTTTCGCCTTTTACTAAAGATTTCCGTGCAGAGGAGCAATTCATGAGTATTCCAACTGTTTTTGGGGTCCTTTGAAGGACGATCCGTCCAATTTGTGTTCGTCTGGTTCCATCTCGTGAACGAGATAATGTGAACCTGCGTGCATGCATTGCATGCGGCCATGTAATCGCGAGACCGCGATTTCGCGTGAATCCGTCCGTCTGTGAGTACTGTGAGCAATGTCCGTAGTGGGGCTGTGGCGTAGTCCGTAAAGCGTTGGACTCCCGCCCTGTGATCTGGTGATTCAGTGACAGGCACGCAACTTGCACGGCGGCCAGTCCACACAAAGTTCAGTTTCTGCACACAAACAGGGACACAAGCAAGAACGATTATGTCAAGAATAACGCACACACAGAAGCCTCGCGACATTTATTAAAAAAAAAAATTTTGACGACAACCACCTGATACAGCACAATGGCCGTTAACTGAGGCTACAGGTCGTTTCCCCCCTACCATTTCCCCTCGGACGTTTCCTTCCCCCCTGCCATTTGCCCCCCGGTCGTTTCCTCCCCCCTCCAGACATCTATTTTTTATTAATAATGTTTCTATTGTGCTCAACAATTTTTTTCCACAAATGACATGGTACGCGGCACGCCGCTGTTGGTCCTAAAGAAAGAAATAGACTTTGGAGTTTGGAACCATGCGTTCTATAACCCGTTGACTCCTGGGGCATTCGTTCGCCCCGCCGTTTGGGAGGGACTGATAGCGGAGCTGCTGTCGTCCACTCTTTCCGAGCGACCGGTGATAATATGCTTCATGTCTCTCTTGTCCACCTCTCATGTCCACCTCTGAGTGTGAGTTCCCCAGGGTCGCTACGGACGCGCAGACCAGCCATTGTAAACTGCAGGTGTTTGCGCCAATTTGAAGCAACGCACGGTCGCGCACAAAGCGGAGGCATGCGAAGCTTGAATTGGGTGTTTGGCGTGTCTTCAGACAGGACGAATCAGTCGCGTTTCTACCCTTTGCAGTGCATCCTGTCTGCTCAGTTGAAAAATCCTTCTGGGAGCGGCATGCTGCCGCGCCAACCGCTTCCGCCGTCGCACTCCTCCGCTTCGCTGATGCTGCGCACGGAGGCAAACGGCGCCTGCGTCTTGACGCCGACGGTTTTGGGATTGCCGCTGTACACGACGTTGCTGGGACCTATGAGTGCGGGGGTGACCTACATAAGCGTCGACGTGGAGGAGACGCGGCGGGTTTGCCAGCCCACCGAGTAGGGAGCCGCAGAGGGAGTTGCGAGCGTGGACGTAGAGACTGGCCGGCCCGAACGCCGACACCCTCGTGTCGGAGGTCAGGAAGTCGAGGGCCTCGACGGTGCCCGGGCCGTGCACCGTGTAGTCGGCCTTCGGGGCGCTACCCGACAGCAGGAGGTGACCGGGGCCGGCGAAGTTCACCGTCAGCTCGCCAGACACCACCTGGTTCTGACTGACGTCGCCAGGCCCTGGAGCGCGGGGTACACAGCGCGATGCACAGAGTCTACAGGCCTGCAGTCGCCTGAAGCCACCTGCGATCTTGATGCAGAGGTCGTCGCTGGCGAACCGGCCTTGTCCCATGACGATATCGCCGGGTCCACTAAGGTTCACATCGACGAGACGGTCCGTCGTGATCGACACGTCGGTCTTGCAGCGGCTGCAGGATGAGGCGTAGAAACATCAGATTTGCCTGTAGAGGGAGGAGGGGCATACGGACTCGCTGCTTCTGAGCCGGTCGAGGAGTCCGTCGCCGCCGCTGGACCAACATCGAGCGTAGTAGGGCCGCTTGTAGCGGATGACGAGGCAGTCGTCCTTGACGAACGTTTCCATAATCGGTTCCCACGCCTCGTCGACGTCCATGCTGACGACCCCGGTGGCTGCGCCCTGGTTCACCGTCAACTGAATCGCGCCGCGACACGAGTCAGACGCACGCGCGAACAGCGCACGCACGCACGTGCGCACCTTGCCCATGGTGCAAAAGTCGATCTTAGAGAAGCGGGTCACTGGACGATCCGCGTGGACGACCTTGCCTGACGCGTCGACGGGCGTGGAGCGGTCTGAAAAAGAAAACTCGCATCCTCTCAACCCAGGCGTACCGCAGCTCCTCTCTCAACCCAAACTCTCACAGGATGTCTCGTCATGGTCAAGCGATTCTCTCAGCGCCATTGCGGCGGTCGTTCGGCAACAACAATCCCAGTGTATCGCATGTCGCTTCTCGGCTATATGAATACCGTCGTGGCCAAGATAATGACGTCGTGGCGCTGCACCGTTTATATTCGCTCATTGCGCAAAGGAACTATAAGCGGCCGGTCGCTTTGGTACAGCTGCGCAACAGATCCAAAGAGCAAACAACCGTCGTTCGTCGTCGGGTGAAAATCGCATTGGCGCGCCGCATGCGCCAACAGCGCTCGCGAAAGGCTGGTTCTGCTGAAAGGCAGTCCGCTTGCTGGCGGGCTCCTCCTTTTAAAACTGCGCTTTGTTCGCGACAATGACGCACGCGTCTTGCGGACAGAGCAGCTGAGAGGCAATAATAGACGCACGAAACTTGCTTCCAATACAGTGGTACGTGCGGTTTTTGCACGCCGCGCTCGCAGCGTCCAACAGGGTTCTCTGTTTTTTTTTCTGAAAAATTAGGTACTGTACTTCTATTTATACCTTTCGATATCCGCGTCTTAATCGCGAACACGAATGAAATCAATTTGTTGTGCAATTTGCGCAATATATAAAACGACACTGGGAACCCTTCCATCCAACGGTGGCACGGCATAGAAATAGCCAAACCTTGTTACGACACGCCCAAGCATTCTTGCTTCAGCTCCAATCCAATCAGCGTGTTTTACGTTTGCATTGGGACTCACCAATCCGTGAAATGGTCAACAGTTACAGGTGTACCTAATTCCCCGCGCGTCCTAGCAACAGCAACCCGCAATGTACCCAGCCTCTCGCTTGCTATCCAGCACTTCGCAAATTTAAAAGTGCACCGCATGCACCTGGTGGTTGCGTCTACACATTCCTCAGGCGATGACAAAAACATCTTACTGATCTTACCTTCTTAGTAAGGAGCGTATAAGCCAGTGCAGCGATGGGCGGGCGCAGGTGGTGGTGCGAGTCAGCAGACGCGCCTTTCTGCAATCTGACGCACTCGGGCGGTCGTGGCGGGCACGCGATTGCGGGTGAGCCGGGCGTCGACTTCCCGGCGCGCATCGCCGGCGGCGCCTGGCCGCCCTACGTCTACCCGTGCGCCGAGGCGCGCGCGCAGCTCGACTTCTTCGCCTGCCCCTATCCCGGATTCTGCGTCGAGGTGCTCCACTACGCCATGACAGGTGACCTTGGCGTCGGTTCCACGCACCACAGTGAGCAGGACTCTAAATCCAGCATCGCATTACCATTGTTTTTTCCTATTTTATTCTCTCATCCAATACGACCCTGAATGCGGGTTCTGGGACAGAGCCGCTGGTACGGCAGGGGTGGTCTCTGGGCCGGGCGTCCCTGGAGCTGCTGGCCAGCAGAACCATTCCGACGGCTGTGACAATCCTGGTCCGTTAGGGGAGCTACCTAGGCTTCCAGGATCGGTGCGACTGGCTCAAATATCTCACTCAAACTACTGATTACAATTCAAAGCAATTCGCAAGTGAGCCCTGTTCAGCGGCGAATTTGTCGTACGAGATCATTCCCTTCTCCAAGCTGCTGCCGTATCACCAAAACAGCTGGGGCAAGCTCGTCAATGAAACCGACGAAGGCCTGCCAGTGTTCGATGGAGTCTTGGGCATGGTGTCAAATGGGACGGTGGAAACGTCCCTGTCCGCCTATGGAGTCTCAGAATTGAGAGCGAAAGTCATGGACTACACGTGAGGAGAGCTCGCTCAAAAGCTGCCCCCGTCATTAGGCGAGAGCTGCACGCATGATTGCAGATACCCCATTTATGGAGACCGACTCAAGATGGGCTACATCATGCGGCGACCCCTCTCAGGCTCGGTGGACGTCTCTTCGGCGGCGATGCTCTATCAAATGTTCACACCGGTCGTGTGGTTGGCATTTGTGCTGTGTTTCTTGACCATAGTAGTCCTGAGTTGGTTGGCCAAAAGCATGGTGCCAAAAGACGAAGAGCGCAGAAAGGAGTGCGGGAAGGTTCAGAAGGTGATGGACTCTTTGTGGAGCACCATGTCGCTCGTAAGTGGCTTTGCATGGAAATAATGTGGCTTTTGAAACAGAGCACTTAGGCGAGGCATTGGACGTGTCTTTGCAGATTCTAGATCAATACTCACACAACGGATACAACGACTGTTTGACCGCAAGACTTCTCATGGTGGTCGCCGCATGGATGTGTCTCTTTCTGCATACCTTTTACAGAGGTGCCATAATGTGCATGCCATCCTTGCTGCTCAACCACAACTTTCGCTGCTTGCAGGCTACTTGATTCAGCTGCTGCTCACGGAAGCGCCGCAAGCGCCATTCAGAGGTCTGAAAGACTTAGCGGAAATGGTTAAGGAGAAGAAGTACACAATCGCTCAGTATTCCGAGTCGGCTTTCTGGGTCACGCAAATGCTGGTGCGTGTAGTTGCGTTCAATTCTTCTGGATGTTTGGATGATTTTGCTTTGGTACAATTTAAGCACGGCCACCCTACGCCGGCGATCCTCTCAATGCGCGAAGCGCTGAGAGCCAATCCGATGGTGGTCACCAACAATCCCGATCCCAACTCGGTGCTCGACATGCTCGAGTTTGACAACCCCGAAGGAAGGCTCGTCTTCCCCGGAAACTTTGGTAATCGACCTGTCCTGTCGCAGTTTCTGTTGACTACCTACATACCGTAAATCCTCCAATACAACCCTCCTCCAATAGTGCCCCCTCCAATAGTACCCCCGGGTATGGCAAGGTTGAAATAATAGAGCCCCTTTCCAATAGTGCCCCCGGGGGTAAGGGGTATGTTGTGCCATGTGCCTTTTATGGGCAAAAATATAGTGGTAGGTACATTTATATCGTGTATACACACTGCTAATAACCAATAATAGTACGTTTCAGCAACTATTAACGGTAAATCAACCATTAAATGTGGCAAAAGTGATCAAAATCACCGAAAAATCGGCAATTTTGACAGCGAAACTAGCATTACCATTCAAAATTTTTAGGTTGAAATAATAGAAGCCCCCCCCCCTCCAATAGTGCCCCCCTCCAAAAGTGCCCCCCGGGTAAGGAGAGGTTGAAAAAATAGTGCCCCGGGGGCACAATTGGAGGATTTACGATACATACAGTATGTCACAGTTGTTGTGTACTATAGTTCTTTTGGACAGTCAAATTGAGTTGGGTTGGGTTGGGACACGTCAATGCACACCACTTGCCGAGAAAGAACGGCCCAAAATTAGATTGTGATGGACCAGTGATTAGCGCCCTGTCCCTTTTCATTATTTCCGCTTATCACATCGGTCGCATTGTGGGAAACGCTGAGCCTAGAAGGGGGCACCTATCATGAGATTAACAGCAACTGTACATACAGCTGTAGGGTCCTCTGCAACAGGTGGTGGAACAGAGCAGAGAATCATCAATCCAATTTAGAATTATCGGCTCCAAAGTTTCTGGACGGTCGTTGCGACTTGACCTTGGTGCGAGACCACGACTGGGGTCAGGGGTTCCTCTCCTTCCCAGTACGCAAAGGTGGAAGCTTCGGAAGGAAACTGTCGTCAGCTATGGCAGGTTGTGCGCTTTGTTTTATGTTGTACGCACAGTATACTACTGCTGTACCTACTTACTGTACCAACCAGTGGTGCTGCCTCTTCTAAACTGCCCAGCCCACCCCCTCCAAAAGTACAACCGATAATGCTCGAGGATGAAATGTACATAAAAGCGTCCTTTTTGCATACTGCAGGAATGACTTCGTTTATGACGTATGTGACCGAAAAGTACTACCAACATGCAGTGGCTGGCAACAAGTGTGCTGGGAAGGTGGAGAAAGTCGACGCACTGAAGGCGCTGCAGGTACAACGCATGTACTCGCAGAATATTTCGTTATTACCTCTGCAGTGCAAACGCACAGACATAATTTATGCAGGTGAAGCATTATTATGGTCTATTCTTTGTTGGACTCGTCGGCACTACGGTCGCAACCATATTGTTGGTCGCAGAACTTGTTGTTGGCAAACTTTTTAAGAGCGACATCACAACAACCGCCGTGAATCCTTTTTAAACTACCTGTAGATACATTGTAGGTGTAAGTGTATGGACGCATATGGACGACTAGAGCCAGCGGTCCATTTCTGTGACCAATATGTTTGACATTGTGCGCGATTTTTCCGTCCGATTTGGTTACCGCGCCACCCAGACATACATAGGTAAGTAACCTACAGTACTTTCTTTCTATCTTTCTGTCAAAGCTGTGAGTTCTATTTACCTAAGTCCACTTTGAGAAAACAATATTTGGAGGTAGATGTATGCTTCGACGACATTTCGCAACGAATGATGAAGCATGGCCTCCTGCGATGTCTCTTTCCTTTTCTCTTTCCTTTCTCTTTCCTACGACACTTTCCTGGTACGCATCCAGAACAGTTTTCGTTTTCGTTTTCGTGAGCTCTATATAACTCGCCAAAGATTTAAAATATTAAATATATATGGCACAAATTTCCTTGTCTATGAGGCGCACGTTATTGAATTGACTGAACCCCACCACAAGAGAAGGCAACGTCGTATGTTCGAGAGGCTTTCGGCCCAACCCACACACGCTCCCCCTATCGGCCAATCGCCCGATTTGGAAATGTACCTATATCTCGACAAAGTCTGCATACAGTGTTACATGGACAATAGGGTGAGGAGGAGGGAACACCTGCGTTAGTGGGGGAATATAAGGACGCGTTGCATGAAAGAACCGGTACAAGACAAGAGCGGTACAAGAGTGCGTGGGGAAGAGAATGGAAAGCAGGGCCAAAAACGTCTGTACACACATCCATATCGGTTCGGCGACGCGACGCCTCCGCGTCTGTCACGGCGGCACACTTAAAGCAGGAGGCAGACGCCTGTCTCCATGCAGACAGCTTGTCGAGCTCGCAGCCGTGTCACCACCAGAAGCCGAAGAGCCGAAGCAGCGCTGACTCGCGGAGCATGAAGGCGTGGTCGTCCTTCTCGTCCTGGTTGCTCGTTGCTCTGCTCGCCTCCGACTGCGGCGTGGGGCTGCGGGGCGGGCAGGGGGGAGGAGGAGGAGGAGCGGAGGCGCTGCCGGTCGTGCTCCTTCCCTTGGCCTACTTCCTCAAGGCGATGGGCGTGGCCAAAGTGGGCCTCACCGCCTACGAGATGACGAAGCTCGTGCGCAAGCTCCAGCCTCTCTACGGCAACCTGAAGACGCTCAAGAGCGTGGAGGAGCGCAACCGCCTCGTCAAGCTGCTCGCGAGCAACGGCCTCCTCGGCGACTACGGCGACCAGATCGCGGCGGCCGTCTGCGCAAAGGATGGCGACCGCTTGTCGGCCCTGCTCAAGAGCATCAACATCAAGACCCTCCTCATCGGTCTCGCCAAGAAGAGTTCCTTCGGGAAAGTCGTCGAAGCCATCCAGTATGTGCACGACCAGTTCAAGGTGGCCGAACGCCTCTCGGAGGTCGCCGTCGAGCTCTCCTGCAAAATCAAGTGATTCACTCATGCTCCAGAAACATTTGCCCTGCAGCACGACTCCAGGACATTAGGCTCCGTTTTCTATTCATGGCGACATTGGGACTGGCAGTGCTCGGACCGATTCCTTTTCCAATTAAACTGTGGTGGTAGGAGTATGGTGGTACATACATAGGTGCACGTTGTAGTGTGTCTACATCGCCCAATCATGGAAGTTGCAGAGTTGCAGAGCAAATTTGGTGATTGTTGCTCACTTTTGCTTCGCTGTGTCTGAGATGAGATGAGATGAACTTTGTGAGTTGAACGATGCGCACAACATGTCTCTTGACAACCCTGCCGATGCACATGGTTTATCAAGTGCGGGAGATTAGAGGAAAAAATGTGTCAACCCAGTCTCATGGATGTACAGAAGATGACTCTTCAAGCTTGCTTTACATCAGAGAGGGGGTCCAGAAATTTCTTCAAAGGAGGACCAGGGGATTGGGAGAAAAGGTGACCCTGTTGAAAACACCGTGAATCCTCCAATAGTGCCCCCAAGCTACGTAAGCGTCCGGGGTTTGGTTTGCGCATAACTCCAGCAAAACACAAGTTATGTACTTGAAATTTTTAGACCATGTAAACGCAGATCTAGAGTTTTATTGTTCACATTTCAGAAAAATGCGCCTCATAAATCATGCATTGTGCACGTCAACATGACTACCACTGCATTCTACAGTTTTTCAGCCGTTCGCATCAAGCGAAAACAATTTCTGCTTTTCAGCAGTTATTTTGGCTCAGCACAGAACGCTCGTTGTTGTTTGGCATTCTGAATGCTTCCCGCCTCCATGAGCGCTTTGTGCCACTGTGTGAGAGACTGGTCGCCGGGAGGTCCCCCCAATTGGAAGTCCAACCGAAATTTTCTCTGTACTGCTACAGAGCAACAGGACTCTTGGTCCATTCTGGCCAAGTAGCACTTTTTGCTCTTTCTTGGATTGAAAAGGATATTTAAAGCCAACCAGCCAATTTCAAAAAGAGAGCCTGCCTTGTGTTCTTGTTGATTAATTTTGAGCAGCAACATAGAATACTCATAATGGGCGAAAAATGACATTTCTCGAACAAATGTCGATAACTTCCGAGATCGGCAAGCGATTTAGTTGTCCTTTTGGGGTACAAAACGCTAGACATTGGTCAACATTGTTTAAAAATGTGAAACGTTTCGGTTGCGCTCCGCGAGAGTTATGCGCAATTCAAACCCCGGACACTTACGTGGCTCACCCTGCACTTTCAACCTTGCCTTACGCAGGGGAACTATTGAAGGGGGGAGGGGGCAGTATTGGAGAGGGCTCTATACCTTCAGCCAAAAAAAAAATTAAATGGCATTGCTAATTTCGCAGTGAAACTCGACGATTTTTTGGTGATTTTGATTAGTTTTCCATTGAATGATTGATTTGCCGATTCATCCATAGGGCACTATTGGAGGGAGGCGGTGGGCTGCAAAGGAGGACGATAGTAGGTAGTATAATCAGTTATTTTTGGCAACGTTTTCGCATCGTAATCGGTATATTTTTAACAATTGCCTATGCGACTTTTGTGCGACTTCGATGCCCACAGTTGGTCGCTTTGCGTCAGCCGGTTGTGACCAACACCCTGTTCACGGTTCAACCGGCTGTTTAAGCGCAGTTTTGTGTGCAGTTTTGCTTGTTGCAACACTGGCTTCGACGAGTCAACGCGTTTGACTCATAGGATTTCCTGTAATCCCAATCATCAAAGAATGCTCCGTCTGACGCATTCTGTTTGCACTAGTAGGTACGTCCGTGCGTGTCCGCCCGTCTCAGGCCTCGGCCGTCATTGGTCGGTGCGTGCGCGTTCGCGCGTGCGTTCCTCGTGAAACGGGAGAGCGCCAGCGTTTACTGCCGAACGCCAACCACACTTGTTGGTCCATCCGATGACAAGGCTCGCTCCTTCCGTTGCCTCTTGCGTACGGACGACAACACCACCGACCCTCCTGCCTACTTTACTCTCTCTCAACACAATGAAAGCGCGCGGCGTGAGAAACTGAGCGCGCGCCGCCACGCGAGCCCACGCGCGCATTGTTTCGCCATTGAAGGGCGCGCTAGTATCTCGGACTCTCAAAAAAAACATGATGACGATTCGCACAAGTCTGCTTTGGACGGCCTTCGCCAGCGCCTTCGTGCTGCGCACCCAAATCGGTGCGGATGACGCACCGATTCTGAGGTCGCAGCCGCAACAGTCGTATTCGTACGTGCGATTTGACCTACTAAATGGAAGCGACAGCGGCGACTGCTTCAGAAACTATCCGCACTTGAGGTGCTCTTTGATTGGAATACCTGATCAGTATACTTGCTTCCTTAAAATTTGTAACTTCTCTGTTCAGAAGACGCTTCACCTTTGAACAATTGGACTTTTTCTGTCAACAAAAGCGGAGGTATGACGAGGTCATTGGGGAGCATCAGGAATTTCAACCGTTCTCGGAGAATCAACGAGCGTATATTGGTTGGTTGATGTAAATACTGTATCAAATTGTACTACTCCCCCCCCCCCACTCACTACCCAGTAGGTGCAGTGTACGTACACACGAAGCGCAAGAATTCAAAATCCTTTTGCAGACTCTCTGAAAAGACGGCCAAATGACACCGGTTCGCAGTTCAACCTTCCAAAGGCGGTCCGGCGTGAGGTCCGACTACTATCCAACGTTGTGCGTTGCGCCTTTAGCAACTCTGAGCATTTGCACTGCATTGGTGCTGGCCCAACCAAACCTCTGTCAGAGCCGTCTCCGCTTCGCGGCGGCGCTGCGCTCGCTGATCGCGAGCAAGGTGGACGGCGTCTCCAAGTACGACCTGATCGCGACCCTCTCCCACCCCGCCTTGGCGCCCGGCGCCCACGTCGGCGCCGCGTTTCTGCCCTTCCACAGGGAGTACTTGCGAATGTGGGTTTGCTGTGAGTCCCTCTCCTTG
Source organism: Paralinhomoeus sp. GSCO2_6 (assembly GCA_030248085.1). Taxonomy (NCBI): domain Eukaryota; kingdom Metazoa; phylum Nematoda; class Chromadorea; order Monhysterida; family Linhomoeidae; genus Paralinhomoeus; species Paralinhomoeus sp. GSCO2_6. Next base: position 107,977 of record JASAMY010002379.1, on the reverse strand, counting down.
CGCAAGAATTTATGCAAGAAGAGTTTTCGAATGGCGTACATAGTGCATTATAGCTGCGCGATGCTCATAGTTGCAAAGAGCTAAGGAATAGGAAGCAATAATCTATGGGCGGCAAAATATCAACCTACCTAATAATGGGACACGAAAATGCATTGACTTCATCTACAGAGTATTCCGAGAAACCACCTACCTATGTACCCGTACCACGTAAATCGCGGTGAAACCCATGCAAACACAGCCGCCCGCCTAGCCCAGTTGGCTTTTTCAGTTTCGAATTGGCTCTACGCTTGGAGAATCCATTGTTGGAGGGTCTGCCATATTGGGACTCGACACTCGACTCACGGCTGCCCGACCCCGCCGCTTCCGTGGTGTGGACGGCGCCGCTGTTTGGAACCGGCATTGGAGACGTCGTTAGCGGTCCGGCCAAAGACAAGAGCTTCGAATTCGAAAACGTCTCGTCGGCTGGCCGAGTGAACGCGGACAGCGAGGTGGAAGGCAGCGGACAGGCGGAGGAGACGGCTGGCAGCGCCACTGAGGCGGACTTGACGACTCTGGAAGGTAATCTTGCAGCAAAACATGGACATACAGTACAATACAAACCCGAGTAAAGCGCTGTAAAATAGAGCACGCTACAGCGGCCAACGGCAGTTGAAGAAGTTACAGTCGTAGTACAGCGTATACCGTAAAACCTTAAATAAGCGCCCCGACGCCTATCGTTTCGGGTGCCTCTGGGGAGACACGCTTATCACACGGATGGCATTCAGAATTCCCTAGGGGGAAACACAAATGCAATGGTGAGAGAGCAGACGCAGCACACAGCGCATTGTGCAGCCACTGGCATCACCCTTCCCTGGGGAGGTGACGATAGAGAAAGCTACCGTAGTTATGAGAGGTTTATGGTTACCGGTATACTAGTCGTTGTTGGTACCCACCCACTACCTAATAGTGCAAATGCGATGCTAATTCACAGCACGGTCGCCAGCGATTGCCCTCTCTCGGAACGTCAGTTCCGCCTCTGGCGGTCCTCTCACGGACGACGAAGCGGCCTATATCCGATCCCGGACGAGATTTTCGGAATTCTCAACTTGTGTGAATCCGACCGTCGAAAGAGCCGGCAGGAGTGTGCAGTCCTTCGTGGGCGGATCAATGGGCAGCGTCTATTACTCGGCCCAGGTACGCGCGCGCAAACGCACGCACGCACGCACGCGCCCAAGCAAGAGAATAGATACCTACCTAGTTGTATCAAACAGGACTTCGTGTTCTTCCTTCACCACGCCTTCTTGGATTCTTTATGGGAAGGTGCCAGGAGTGCGAAAGTCTATGCCAACGAGTACGCTCCACAGGGTGAAGTGTGCAGCGACTATCACAGCGCCCAGGCTGCCATGTTACCGTTCGGGCCACCTTTACGGAATGTTGACGGAATCGACGACGTCTATACCAACGTGTATTACGAGTACGAGCCGGGATGGGTCTCGCATCTTTTCGCTTGGATTCCATCAAATGTAGACTAACAAACAAGGTTGCGAAAAAAAATGATTTCTAAAGATTTAATTGCGAGACCTATCCCCTGTCAGTCGGTGTCACAGCTCAACTGCACGCTCGACTCACATTGTCAGTCCGAATTTCTCTACTGCAATCTGCAGCTTTCGAAATGCTCGGCCAAGGTCCGCTTGGGGACGGGCTGCCGACTAATTTCAGACGTCGGCAATGAATGCTATCAAAGTCGGTGCAGCGTCAGGACAAGAAGCTGCGTGAAGATGCTCTCAGCAGCTAAGCTAATCCAAAGGATCCTGCGGTTGAAGAGGAAGAAGACGCAGTGATCAACTCATGCAATCGGCTAATCGATCGATTCTTGATCAGCACTGATCGCTGGCATCCGGTGATTATTATTCTTGACAACCAATGTGAACTGTGATGTGCCGAACTGTACAGAGCACACGCTGTACAGAGCACACGCGCCAGTTACCTACATTGCAATACAATACGTGCAAACGGAGCTGTAAACGACCAAGCACGCACAACTAATTGACATACCACGAATCAGAGAACGAATAAATAAATTACTTATGACTGGAGGATGGTAAAGCGGTGCTGCGAAACGCATTTATTTGTCAACTTTTGACATTTTTCAGAGATCCCAGCTGTTTTCCACTCATCCGTCCTTCAAGTACTGCGCCAGTTGCTTGCTCGCCTCCGATAGGTGCCTCGAGAGAGCCTTAAGGCCCGCCGAGGCCCCATTCAGGTCCCCGTCGACCGTGACGCGGCCTTGCAGATAGGCCATGGTGGGACTTAGGTCCCCTTCCAGCAGGCCCAATAGGTCCTCTACGCTCAAGGCGAACGCTGCGTCCGCCTCGCTCGTGAGGCCTGCGGCCGCGCAGCCTGAGCCGTTCTTCAGGTCCAAATAGAAACTGCCTAACCCGCGACAGTCCACCTGGGGGAGGGGAGTGGGTGCATGACGCGGCAAGTTGGAGACCTTATTCTCGAGTTGAAAAATTGGACCGTTCTTCCGAGCCAACTTCTTCAGTAAAACCTTCATCGTAATTAGCGTAATTAGCGGTTTATTGGAGCACGGTTGCATGTAACCGAGTCTGGCTGAGCGGGAGGATGGCCCTTCGGAGGAGGGGGGGGGGGGGGTCTGGAGCGCCAAAATTGAGGGAATACGATTGGAATAGATGTCTAGGATGGGAAAACTTGTCACCAAAATAGGGTAAACAGGTACGTCCTTATTAACCAAAGACGGTCTAAAAAGCGATATTCAGCCGTCTTCTGGTCATTAACGGTGACAAGTACGCAAAACACGAACATTCACTCACGTTCAATGTCTTATAGGCTGAAAAATCTTCAGAAAAGTAATGGGCAAGAGGGGGGGCGGTGTCGGAATACTTCTGAGGAGAAACCCCTCCCAGTTACACGCATACCTGTAACTGGGGGGGGGGGGTGGGGGCCTCACTATTTTTCCAACACCCACCCAACTACCCCCCCCCCACCCCCCAGAATTTTCCCAAGGGATTTCACTGTGTAAAACGATAAAAGTGAGTAAATGTTCGTGTATTTCTGTGCTTTTCAGTGTTATATGACCATAAAACAGCTAAATAACACTGTTTAGACCCTATTTATACCCATTTGTACCAAAAAGTACCAGTATAACTCAACAAATGGCTGGCTACCCCCCTCTTTGCTCCACACCCCCCAGAATTCTGCCATTCACCCCCCCCCCCACCCACTCTTCCAGACCCGGTTACAGGTATGGTTACACGCATGGCAGCTCGGTCTCCGCAAACTCTCGGCTAATACGCGAAAATGTCCGCGCCACGTATATTCGCACCCCTCCCTTCCCTGGTAGATCTGTCCCACCTCCGCGACCAGCTGCTCTGACAGCAGCGGCGAGATGGTGGTCACCAGTCGGTCTACGTCCAGTCTGGTCGCGTTCTCTTCCTCTTCCTGTTCCTCTGGAATCTCTGGAATGTTCTGTCGCCGCTGCTGCTCCTGTTGCAGCTTGGCGGTCTGGGCGAACTGCTTCAGCTTGTCCACGGAGAAGGGCTGCGGCCCGCCGCCGCCGGCCAGGGCGGACAGGAGCTGCTTGGCCGCCTGCGGCTTGCGGAAGAGACTCTGGAGCAGCGTCAGCGCCTCGTTCTGGCCCTCCTTGTGCACGCGCGTCTCCGACAGCTCCACGCAAGACACCTCCAGACCCCAGGCGGCCGTGCAGTCGTTCAGCTCCGCCTAAGACGGTGCCGCTAGTATGTGTGTGCGTGCGTGCCGGTGCGTGCGTGCGGGTGCGTGCGTGCCCCTGCGTGCGTGCGTGCCGGTGCGTGCGTGCGTGCGTGCCGGTGCGTGCGTGCGGGTGCGTGCGTGCCCCTGCGTGCGTGCGTGCCGGTGCGTGCGTGCCGGTGCGTGGGTGCCGGAGCGCGCACCATGAATCCATCCGCCAGCTTCCTGCGATCGTTGTCCTCGCGGAGTTCCTCGACACGGGCCTTGTTGATCAACCGGTGCAAACCGGTCTGCGCGAGGGTGCGCGTCGCGCTGTCCCACTCCTGCACCGCGACCACGGCCGCCAGCGCGTCCCTGATCGAGTAGTGCACCGTGGCGCCCAACTCCACCACCCCGCCGTCTTGCGTCACCGCCTGAAAGGAGCATGGCGGGCAAAGACCCCCAGGATCGGGCTGACTGTGTCGCATCTCTCACTGGCAACGGTCGATTGTGACCAGAGAGAGGCCCCCGCGATCATAGAAGCGGCCCACAAACAAACAAACAAGCAAGCAAGCAAACAAACAAAGACATGTACCGTACGTGACTTGAACGCTCTAATTGCCAGAGACACTACTATAATTCAACTTGGGTGATCACGCCTGCAGGAGAATGGCAGGGAAAGAAGACGTGCCCTCTCACTACATGTTCGGTTAACGCCCAGGGACGCTATTTCAGCCTAGCCTCCCATGCACAGCACAGGTACTAATGAAGGAGGCACTAGCGGATCCAGACGGGGGGGGGGGGTCTCCCCCTCCTGTCAGCTCCGAGTTGGGGGGAGGAGGGGGAGAGATCAAGGGGAGAAGAAGGCATGAAGGGAGAGCACAAGGGGAAATAGGCAGATTTTTACGTTTTCCTTGGATTAGGGCACTCAAAGGCGTTGTGGTTCTCTTCCAACTCACGTTTGATTCGTAAGGGAGCTCAAAAATCCCGTCATTTTTGTCTATTCCACAGTAGTGTAGTTTGTGCGGTGACCTTCTCCCCCCTGTGTCAAAAATCCTGGATCCGCCAGTGGAAGGAGGCAATATTGGTGGTACACAAAAGGAGTATTTTGCAGCACGCTGTCCACAGGCATTTTACGTTCCACACAGTTCGACGCAGATCAAATTAGGTCTGAAGACGCCAATGTGAGCACTGATAGATGGAAGCGAACACTGATAGGATGTGCAGCCGCACGCACATAAATCATTCGCTCGAAACATGCACGGAGCGGAGCAATTACCTTGACTACAAATCGATAAAAACGCCAGTGCACGCAACAGGCGCGAAAACGTGCCAAGCCACTAATGCAGTGCTATATGTACCGTAAACGTCCTGAATAGCCCGGGGGATATCCATTAGAGCCATAGAAGAGGGCAGCGTTTATCCCACACGTTTATCCCCCGTTCGCAAACAGGGGGGGGGGGGGTGAGCTTCGGCTCTGCACGGCGAGGGCCTAATAACCCCCCCCCCCCTCCCAGTGGCGTAGCCAGAGGGAGGGGGTAAGCTTCCCCCACCGAAATTCTCCAAAGCTCGAATTTTTTAGCTTGGTACCCCCTGTTGCAATGCGTTTTTCTCAATTTCAATGCAAATGAATGATGAAAACGATACTCAAGAGCCAAATGTTCGCCTGTGGCGCATTGTGTGGCATTAAAAACCGTGTAAAACTCGCCAAAAAATTTGCCTGCGGCGCTATTTTGAGCACAGAAATCGACCGTTTTGACCAAATTGCTAACACTTTGGTGAATGTAGTCAGGCAAACAAGCGCAAAGCGTGTAAACGGATTCGATGCGAGAGTGTCTGAAGCATCCCCAGCCGAAATGGCGCAATGTCCAAAAAAATCGTCAGGGTCCCCCCTGTTGCAAAATAGGGTATTTGACCGAGATTGAACTTTCCCCCCGAAATCAAGTCCTGGCTACGCCACTGCCCCTTCCCCTCCTCCTCTTGATCCGTCCCTCGTGTTACCATATTGTGTGGCTGTGCTATTGCCTAACCAACCTGCATAGGGGCCACGTCAAAGGCCTTCGACCTTAGGTCGACTCTCCTCAGGTTGTCGATGCAAGGCAGAACTATGGTGGCGCCTGGCCCTCTCGCGCGCTGCAGCCTGCCGAGCCTCAGAACGACCAACCTCTCTTGCGATTGGACAAACTAGATGCCTTTTCGTCAAAACAAAATTTAAAGAATGCATAACTATAACAAATTTCGCACCTTGAGACACCAGAATAGAGAGAAAGGTACAGTGACCACCATAAGGAGATAGCAAACGCAGACAACGAGCACTTCTATCACTCTGTCCACCAGATTGGTGTCTAAATATTTCGGAATTGCGTTGCGAACACTCAAATACAAGGGGGGGGGCAATAATTGTGTGAGGCGCGGGGAGGCAAAAATCGGTACGGATAATTTTAGTAAAAATACAACGTAAAAACTAAAACATGCACTTTTTTGGTCAGGATACACTGTAAATATTGCGGTATGCGTTCATCTTTGGCCGATTCTAGGTTTGGCACAAACAGGATACAAAACTCAAACATCTGCATCTCAGGAAGCAGGAAAAGTATCGAAGAATTGATGGTGTTGTGGGGGGGTCAAAACATCGGGGTTATGGCGGAGGGGGGGGGGGGGTTGCACACGTTCGAGCGTGCGTGCGTGCGTGCGCGTGCGTGGACGATGTCTAACAACTCCTGGTGACGATGGCGTCCTTGAGTTCCTTGGGGAATCCCGGACGGCCCCTCCAGCGGGGGTGGCGTCTGCCCCTGCCGGCGCCGAAATCCTTGTCGGCCGCGTCGGAATAGGTAAAAATCGAGTCGTAATGACTGTCGGCAATTGTCATGGCCTCGGTACGGTAACTCGCGTCCGTCAGCAACCCGTTCGGGAGGGCGTCTTGCTCGGCCAACTCCTTTGGGGGGGGGGGGGAGTAAGGTAAGAAAATGTTGACTTTGGTGAAAAAAGAAAAGACAAAAAATTTATTTGACTCTTGTTATGCAGAGTGAGGTGGCATCGGAAATACAACATAGAAATGACGACCAACCGAGAAAAATGTTGCAAGTGGTGGACAAAAGGTTTCTGGCTAGACAGTAGGGAATTGATCCAACCAGAACCATAAAACGGTGTGCGATTGTACCACCATAATTGTCTCACTTCACTTCATAACTTTTGTGGTTTCTTTCTTCCGGACTCCCCTGGTCGAGTAAGCTTTGATATCGGTATTGCGGGTAAGCCATGCCGAATGAATAATTTCCCTAAGCTAACAGCGCGTCACAGTCGACCCAACTCAACGCACCGGCCAAATAGAATGCCAAATTCCATGCATGCCTAATGGAATTGGGAGGCAAAACCCAGTGTAGCGTTTATTGCGCTGAACGACAAATGGATACATGCAATCCAACGCGACATTTCACTGACAACAAAAAAAAAACACAAACAACAACAACAACAACCGCTTCTCAACATTCGTAGCTACTTTATGTTCGAGAGAATTTCTGACCGTGACAGCTAGTCTGCAGTACAGTCGTATAGCAAAAGAAAACATCAAAATATTAATTTAATTTAAATCGATCGCTCGTTTGGCTCCACGTACTTCATGTCGAGATAGTCAAAGACGTCCTTCTCGCCGTGCACCTCCAGCGGTTCGCCCTCCACCCCTGGAAAGAGTCACGAGTGCGTGCGTGCGTGCGTGCGTGCGTTTGTGCGTGCGTGCGCGCGTTTGTGCGTGCATGCGCGTACGCACTACGCATGTACCTGAAAGTGTAACTATGGTTGGGGGGGGGGGGGCAGCAGGAAGTCAACCCCCTCCAAGTTCACACAGTTTTCAACTTTGCAAAAATGCCAACCGTGAGTATTTTACGTCCTTTTAGTTGTTCTTTGGAAAAAGCCTAAGACACCCCCCCCCCGTTCCAAAACGTACCTATTTCGCAAAAGTTCTCCGTATTGGACACTCTATTTTTGTGAGCGGGTACACACCTCAGCCCACCCCCCCCCCCCGGCCAGGGAATGCCGTTATAAACCTGTAGGCATGGTCGCGCACGCACGCACTAACGCCACTTTACAGGGTCGCTGGCAGCTTTCGTTGCAGTACGGTTCATTCATGTGAGACGGTACAGTGTGTCCAAAACCAGTGGAAGCGACACGCACCTTTGGCGCCCACTTTCCTGATGCAGTACTCGTTGAGCGTGTAGCCCTTGTCCAAAGCCGTGGCCCTCATCTCTCTGTTGAACTCGTCCGAGCCCGTGAAATAGAGGACTCCACACCAGTATTGGGCGTAGGGAATGATTCGCAGGTCCAGCCGGCGATAGCGGCGGTCCGGCTTGTCCGCCAGCTTACAAACGCCCATGAACTTGACGCGACCGTGCGACAGGGTGTCAGTGATGAATTGGGATTTCTGCAGGTTGGCCACCAGCTCTGACAGGAAGTCGCGACCGGTGTTCACCTGAAAACGGATTCATTCTGTAACGTAAAACATAAAGAAGGTCGCGCAAGGCTGCAAATCTGGAGAGGTCAGAGGAACTTTTACAAATTTCCAGGGGAACAATTGTATGCATACGGGTAGAGATTGTAAAGAATTACAACTGCAAACAAAAGTGTAGTGGTCCGGAAGTGATCACTACAATGACATACCGCAAATACGCACTACGCTACTTACCCGCTGCGTGCACTCGTTTGAGAAGATAGATGTTTATTAGATAAACACTACATTGGCGAAGCGAGCAAAAAGAATGTCTCGAACGCCTTTGCCGCCATTGGAGCAGTATTGGGTCCATCCAGCCGACAAGCCGCCGAAGTGGGCTTCATGGAAGACGCGGATCGACATGCTCTTCCGCCTGATGGACGCCGACCGCGCCCCGCAGAACAAGCTGACGGACGCGCAAAAGAACCAGCTCCTCTACGGCTACCTGGGTCCAGAGGCGGTGAGAAGATTCGAGGGGCATCCAAAGAGCCCGCTCTACGACTCCGTCACCTACGAGGACTACGGCAAGGCGGCCCAAGAGACGTTCGGAGAAAAGACGCTCCCCGCGCTGGCCTTCCACAAGTTTCGGTCGTGCAAGCAAGAGCCGCACGAGCCGATCGACGACTTCGTCAGTCGCCTGCGGGCGCTGCAGGCGGACTGCGACTACGCAAAGTTCTCGCCCGACACGGACCTGGCGATCGTAATCGCGCAGAATTGCAGCAACCGTGATGGCCAGAAGAAGCTGCTACAGATGCCCAAGGTGTCGCTGGACATGTACACTGCCCAGCTTCAGTCAGAAGAGATCGCCGAAGCCAGCACGAAGGCTTTGCGCGAGCCGAAGGCGGTCCGGGCAGTGTCAGCACGCGGCCGAGGCGTGCCGAGAGGACGAGGAGCCCCAACGGCAGCCACCAGCCGTCCGGCAGCGTCGACGTGCGGTCGGTGTGGGAAGGCCCAACACGCGGCCTGGAGCGACTGCCCAGCGACGGACGTCACTTGCCTCTCCTGTTCGAAAACGGGACACTTCGCGCGCTGCTGCCGCTCGGCGCCAAGCGGCCAACGAGGCGGTGGACGCGGCAGAGTGGCCAGGGGCCGAGGCCGAGGGCGCGGACGAGCGGTCGCCGACGTCGGCAAGAGCGACGACAACGGCCTCGACGACTTCACTGTGGATCGCGTGCAGGTGGTCAGTAGCGGCGACAGCGTCTTCCGCACCCAGTTGCTAGCAGAGGCGACCGACGGGAAGAAGGCGGTCCTGCACGGTCTGCTCGACACAGGGGCCGACGTCACTCTGATCCCGCAGCGCGACTACAACGAGCATTTCGTCAGCTCGCTGCTCCAGAAGAAATTCGCGCCCCTCCGCAACTTCGACGGCTCCATCATCCAAGGGATTGGCGGCCGAATCGAACTGACACTCCATCACCTGGACCGCAAGGCCAAAGCATTGGTCTACATCTGCAACCGCCCATTAGCCACTTTCGGTGCCGACGTCATCGAGAAGTTGGGCCTCCTGCAGAAGCGAATCGACGCCGTCGACACCACCACAGTCGCTGAGCTGGAAGCCGACTACCCAAGGTTGTGCGCTGACGCGTTGGGCCAGGTCCCGAACTTCAGGCACAAGATCCGGCTGCAGCCAGAAGCTACACCAGTGGCAAGAAAAGTGCGGTCAGTACCCATCGCGCTGCGAGACGCGGTGGACCAGGAGATCAAGGAGATGGAGCAGAAGGGCATCTGGTCAAAGGTCAACAGTCCCTCCGAGTGGGCACACCCGCTCGTCGCCGTCCGCAAGGCTGATGGCGGTGTGAGGCTGACAACCGACCTCACGGCGCTCAACGCGCACGTCATCCCAGTCCGATACCCACTGCCCAAGATCCAGGATCTGTTCCTGCAGTTGAAAGGCGCCAAGGTCTTTTCGAGGCTGGATCTGACCAAGGCATTCTACCACGTCAAGCTCGACGAGGCCAGTCGACCGCTGACGACCACGATAACGCCAGCAGGGCTGTTCCAGTACAACCGCCTGCCGATGGGCCTCACTGACTCCGCAGCAGTGTTCCAGATGGTCGTCGCTCAGGTGCTCGCCGACTGCGCAGGGTGCGCGGCATACATCGACGATATCATCGTCTTCGGCGCCACCGTCGAGGAGCACGACAAAAACTTGCGTGCCGTGCTGCAGGCGCTTCAGAGCAATGAGCTGACCCTGAACTTGAAGAAGTGCGTCATCAGGGTGCCCGAAATCGCGTGCCTGGGGCACACCGTCGGCAAGGATGGCATCAAGCCTAATCCGGACAACGTCAAGGCGATCCAGGATATGCCAAGGCCGACGAATATCAAGGAAATACGAAGCTTCTTGGGCATGGTCAACTACCACAAGGAGTTCGTCCCTGACCAAGCGACGCTGCTGGAGCCCCTGCAGGCACTCACGCGCGGCACGACCACGGGACGCCTGAGATGGACGGCGGACTGCGACCGCGCTTTCAAGCTGATCAAGGCCGAAGTCGCCAAGAGGACGCTGCTCAGCGTCTTCGACCCCGACTGCCCGACGTTCGTCACGACCGACGCGTCAGACGTGGGCATCGGCGCCGTCCTGTCCCAGCTGCAAAACGACTGCGAGGTGCCAATCAAGTATGCCAGCCGCACGCTGCAGTCGACCGAGAGACGCTACGCCACCAACGAGCGAGAGGCGCTGGCATGCGTCTGGGCCTGCGAGCACTTCCAGGACTTCCTGCTGGGACGCCCATTCGGTCTGAGGACCGACCACAAGGGCTTGACCAGCCTGCTCGCCGAACATCAATCAGCACGGAAGTCGGCCAAGTTCAACAGATGGCTTGAACGGCTCAACATTTTCAACTACAAGTTGGAACACCGGCGCGGGGTGGAGAACCAAGTCGCGGACGCTCTATCACGACTAGCGCTGAAGGCCGATGAACACCTTCTGGCAACCGACCCTGACGTCGAGTACATGATCTGCTCAGTGCTGGCAGACGGTTTTTCCATCAGCGACTTCGCAGACGCTACGCTCAAGGATGACGTCTTGTCTGCTGTCGCTGGCTTTGTGAAGACGTCGTGGCCAGCCAAGTCCCGACTGCGACCCGAGTGGCTACCGTACCACAAGCTGAGGGACGAGCTGTCGGTGACCAACGGCTGCATCTTTCGAGCGCCGGCAACGTTGGTGGTCCCGGTCAACAAGCGCAACGAGCTGCTGCAGGCAGCGCACTCAGGCCACCCGGGCATTGTCCGCGCAAAGGCCAAGCTCCGAGAGACGTACTGGTGGCCACGAATGAACGCCGACATTGAGCTCGCGGTCAGGAACTGCGCTGGCTGCGCACAGAGCGACAAGTCGACTAAAGGGCCGAGACAGCCACAGACGACAATCACAAGACCGACACGCCCATGGTCAAAGTTGGGCCTGGACGTCTGTGGTCCCTTCGCGACGCTGCCGACGCGAAAGAACCACGCCGTCGTCCTTATCGACTACTACTCGGGATGGCCGGAGATTCTCTTTACCGAGAAGCATAACTCGGCAACCATCACAGCCTGGTTGAACAAGGTGTTCGCCAGACTGGGCAACCCAGATTGCCTGGTGACAGACAACGGCCCCGAGTTCATCAGCAAGGACTTCAACGACTTCTGCAAGCGCCGCGACATCTACCACTACCGAACGCCCGTCTACACGCCGCAAGAGAACGGCCTAGTAGAGCGATTCAATCGGACCTTGAAGGGCGTCGTCCAAGCAGAAGCCGGCAAGCCTCCCACGGTGGTCCTACAGCGCTTGATCGACTTCATGGCGCGATACCGAGCGGAGGCCACGGCGTCTTCGAAAAGTCCGGCTGAGCTGCTAATGGGGCGCCGCCTGCGCCTCCCGTTTGAGTTCAGCACCGAAGCGGCGCGACTCAAGCGAAAGGAGGAAGAGATAGCCAGCTCGGCGCGCCTCTCAGAGCCTGACGAAACAGACGAAAGGATCGACAAGCACCGACCGCGGACGCGAGGACCCTTCCAACACGGCGACCACGTCCGCGTGAGACGACAACACGCGCGAAAGGGCCAATCTCCATGGTCGGAAGCGATGGTCGTCAAGAAAGTGCTAGGCCGTTGGACGTACCTGCTCAGCGACGGCCAGAAGTGGTCCGCCAGGCTCATGAGGCGAGCGACGACATCGCCGACTGAGCGACAAGAACAGGGCTACGAGACGACAGCTACGACTACTCCGCCGAGAGCCCGACAAGAGCGTCGCGTCCAACCCCACCGGCTGAGACGACGGCCCGACCGCTACTCTCCAGAAGCCAACGCGACGCGCTACTAACCAGCAACACTCCTTCTGAAGAAGAGGGGTGATGTAGTGGTCCGGAAGTGATCACTACAATGACATACCGCAAATACGCACTACGCTACTTACCCGCTGCGTGCACTCGTTTGAGAAGATAGATGTTTATTAGATAAACACTACAAAAAAGGTCACGTTTTTCGACGTGATGTCGGGATGAGTGAGCAGCATGTCGACGTCGCCAGAAGACGCGGCCCCGCGGCGATAGCTGCCGCACACCAAACCCGTGAACCGCTCGTCTACGGCTGCGATTTCCATCTTGAGAATCTCCTGAATGGTTCACATGTGCAGGACACTTCCTACTAAACAGCAGTTCCTGGGCCTAACTGGAACCGAGTCAGGTAGGGGGGGCATACCTGTAACCGGGGGGGGGGTAGCTGGGAAAGGGTACTGACCATTTTTGACTCACACTGGTGCTTTTTTGGTAAAAAAAAAAGAGTCAAAATGGGGTCATAAATAGTGTTATCTAGCTGTTTTATGGGCATGCAACGCTGCAAAGCACTGAAAATCAACATTTACTCACTTCTATCGGTCTAAATGCAGTGGCGGCGCTACATAGGGGCAGGGAGGGGCGGCAGGGAGTCTGCCACAATTGAGCAGTGTCCTAAAAATCTGGGAATCATGGGAAACATCTGGGATCTACTCTGTGAGGTTCCCAAGGACTAAGGCAAAACATTTACCCTAGAAAAAATTAAAAAAACCTAGTAGAGATGCAGCAGAGTAAAAAATTGGCCTGCGGCGCTGGGTTTTCTGAGAAGGCGATGTACATGGGTGTACATATTTTGGATCTTCATGTATCGACTGTTTATTACCTCTTCTTTTCAAAAAGGTGCCTGCTGCACCTACTTGTGCCACACTTTTTAAGCTGACATTAGGCACTGGTGGACGGTTGCAAATAATAATCACCAGTATCTTGCCCTCCCAGAAAATGTTCCTGGATGGACCCACCTTGGTTTTGCTGGCCTGTACAACTCCAACGTTTCAAACTGCCCCCTGTAACTTTTGGACCCCCCCTATCTTTGAATCCTGGCGCCGCCACTGTCTAAATGGGGTCTCGATAGTGGTTACATGCAAGAATGTCGTAAGAAACGTTTCAAAACTTTTACAAAGCTGCTGAGAGCAAACCGAGTGGCGCTGCTTTGCTGGTGCGTAAAGTGCATGCAACGGACAGTGCACCGAACTCCGTTGTTAAAGGGCAACAAATAAAAGTAGGAAGCTTCCTTCACCTCGATTTGTGACACTTCCTCTCTTGGGATGCGCGTCTCAAAGTCGTCCACGTGCTTCAGCCCAATCTGTTGGTGGTGGTTGAGGCGGTCCTTGTGCTTCTTCAAGTCTGAAAATAGCACTGGATTTATTTTTTAATTAATTATAAAATCTCAACTGGCGGATGGATCCACACGCCCCATATGTTGAGGTAAGTCCTTAAGCGCTGGATTTAGCAATCGATAAATGATGTTATTTAGAGAAATATGTAGGTGATCGATCCACAGTAGATCAAAAGGTGACCTTCGATCGATTTAATTCCGTCCTCGTAGAATGCGCGCGCCGCGGCCGGCCCAACGCCAGTGACTTTGGTCAGCTCTCGAATCGCCACCGACTGATCGTCGGCGCGAATCTGTGCATTTTTCCATATATTAACCAATACATCATGCGTTAGTCGCATTACATAACTCTACTCCACCCCAACAAAGAACACAAATAAGTATGAGTATCACCGCTTCGTGGGTGCGTGCGTGCGCCAGCAGTATGATGGCAAATTTGATATTTTTTAACAGCACATTTATACCTTTTCCGCTTTCTCCAATTTGCCAGTCGACAGAATTTCGTCGATCTTTTTGGCGATTTTCTCTCCGATTCCTTGTAGTTTCTTGGCTTCGTCGCCTACATGCAGCATATATGAATTTTTGCAGAGGATATTGGCACACCAACACGCATGGACGGACGCACTCGCATAGGTGCTGATTGGTCCAAAAGCCGGGGGTGGGGCTGGGGGTTTCGAGGGGGGTCTAGAGCCATCCCGGGTAAAATCTCCGGGATCGGAAATTTTGGAGGGGGTTGTCGAGGTGGAAGATTTCGCACCAAAATAGCGCGTAAATCGGTGCTTTTTGGTCCAAAATGTGACAAAACAACGCCTAAATAGCACTTAAAGCGTTTTTGGGTCACCCTACACTGAAAAAGAAACAAAAACACGCATCTTTACCCATTATTTTTAATATTGAGAGAGGGTTTCTCGCAAATTATCCAGGATGGCGATGGCCAGGGGGTGCCTCTCCCGCAAAAAAAGCGGGACGGCTATAGCCAGGGGGAGGGTGAACCCCCTACCCCCCCCCCCCTCTGGCCCACCTATGCGCACTCGCACACATATACAACAGGGGCTGTTCTTTCAATTCAATGCATACACAAACACAAAGTACTGTAGGACGCTTGAGACACCACACCATGGTCCATTGTATCAAATACCCGTTTTAAAATGCTTTGGGTCAAAGATAACTATTGACAACAAGACCACCCACCAGATGTGATTCTTGCGGGGTGCTTTGACAATACACCGGCCGCCTTTCTGTACGCGTTGTACTTGTGCATCTGTCGCGACACATTCTTCTCGTAGTCTGCGAGTTCTATACAGCACCTGTTTGCGTGTGTCTTTGACAATTAACAAAATAATTACTATTACTACCAATTAAAATGTCGCAAATGTCCTTGTTGAGATTGCCCGAGGCGGAAGCGACAGAGCCGGGCACCTTGCGTTTGCTCATGACGAAAATGATTCTGTGCACTTTTTGGAACTCGATTAACCGACTCGCGAGTTTCATCGATTGCCTGAACGCGCTCGAACGAGTTGCAACACGGTAGCCAAATAGCCAAATACGCAGTTTGCCTGCGCAGACGAATAAATTAAGGATTAAGGTTTCGGATCGTAATGTGTACGGTATTGTTGATTTTCAATATGGACGCATCCCTAATATAAGGTTAAGGATATAAGGTCATCGCGCGTTTTATAGTGCGTTGAAGCTGAGGTAGACAACTACGGTACTTGTGCCATGAAATGCACCTGCATGCGATCTCAGCAGGACAACAATAGGTACGAAGACATCACGAACGGGTACCGCATTGTATGTAAGCACCATGATCGAGTGCGCATGTAGGCACGTCGTAAATTGCGTACTGTGTATGTGCAACAACTGTGTTGTGGTGGACCACGGAGTAGTAGTACCAGTTAGGGAAGCGCGATCTGTAGGAGTGCCAGAAGCCGTACCTGTAACCGGGTCTGACTCTGGCCGAATGGTGGTGGTGGTGGTGGGGATGGGAGAGGGAAGGGGTGGAAATGTACGACACTTGGGAAGGGGAGAGGACGGGACGGGACATTATGTTTTGTACCAGAGCATTTCACAACGCTATGCAAAAACGTTCTCGGGATTCTAGCGAAACATGTACCCAACTGTGGTGCTGTGCTGTTCTTGTATTGTCTGTTGTTTACTGCTTGTGCTTAGAAAACCACATAATGTAGCCACGCCGTAGGTAGCCACGTCGGCCCCAGCCTCCAACACTTCACTTCGAGATCCGTAATTTATGTACGTCGCGTCGCGCCATTTCCGACCTCGACCGGGATGCGCGACCACAACAACACAACAACCGAACCAGCAACTAGAAATTTTGAAGCCATTTGTAAAACAAAAATTAGAGAGCAATACCGTACACTTCCGATCCTCAATCCTTAAACGATAAATTAGCAACTCTTCGGCGCTTTGGCTTGCGTCCATTTCCACATACGGTAGCGCGCAATTTCGAGAAGGAAGTTTTGTTTGGTTTTGTTTTTTGGCGTCGTATTACGTTATGGCGCTGCCGCCGAACGTACCGCTTCCTATGCCGCCGTGTCCTCGCTGCGGCGACCGCTTCGGCTTCCGCGAGGAACTCGAGACGCACGTGACGGAGACGCACGTGCACTGGTTCCCGTTCGAGTGCCGTCTCTGCCGACACGTCCGTCTGCCCACCCACTGGACGGTCGAGTCCCACTTCCGACAGCTCCATCCCGGTCTGCCCGTCGAGGTGCGGTCTCTCTCTCGGAGGCTGGCGTGGACGGTGGGAACGTTCTAGAAACTTTCAGTATCGCTACGAGCACGATGCCGCCAAGGCGGCCCTCCTGCAGCAGGTGATGCAGGAGGCGCTGGCGCCACCGACCCCGCCGCCCGCCTCTGGAGCCGAGGCGTCGACGGCGCCGGCGCTGCTGCTCCAGCAGCAGCAGCTGCAGCAGCAGCAAGCCGGGCCGGTGTCGACACCGGCCGCCGCAGCCGGCTCGCCTGCCAGTGCGACGCCGTCCTCGGTGCCTGCAGCAGCCGACGACGCGGCCGCGGCCTCAGCAATCGTCAAGCGCGAGCCCGTCTCGCTCGCTCGCCAGGGCGAAGAGGAGGACGACAGCGACGAGGACGACATTCAGATCCTGCAGTCGGCGCCCAAGGCCTCGCCGCCGCCGCCGGTGGACGAGGCGGACGAGGCCTCTCCGCCGCTAGCCGAGGCCGTTGCCGCTGCCCTAGCGGGCCGGAGTCGAAGTAGGCCGGGCAAGCGCCGTCGCTACCCGGGCGGCCCGCAGTTCTGCCTGCGCTGCAAGGGGACGCGCCAGAACGCGCTCCTGCACCTGGACCTGCACGTCTTCCAGGAGCGGGGCGTCACACAGTTCGAGTGCTCCGCCTGCTCGCAAAAGTTCCACCGCAAAGACAAGGCTGCGGAGCACGCCGAGAAGGAGCATCCCGAACAGGGTGCGTTGCGTGCCACTGTCCGCTTCTCACGCCTTGCGTCGCGTCACGTCGGCTGCCGTGTCTTTGCTTCTTGCAGCGATGGAGGCGTGCGTGGTCGACCACGGCACGGCGCACCTGAGGGCCGACCGGGACGCGACCTGGCTCCGCATCTACGGCACGCCTCTTAGAGAGGACGCAGAATCGTCCTCGTCGTCCGCTGCAACGGCTGTCGCCACCGACACTTCCTCCGGACTGGGAGACGGGGCCGAATCGTCCCCCACAAACGCCGAGGAAACGCCGCCCTCGCCGATTTCGAAGAAGAGGAAGCGCGGGTCCGCTAGAGACGCGGACACCTCCTGGCGTCCCGCGCCCTCGAGCGCCTCGAGAACGCCTATGCAGCCGGAAATTCAGGCGCGGTGGAGACCCCAAGAGATTGAGTATTGTAAAACTGTGAAAGTGAAAAATTGTAAAAGACTACAGCGCCGCGGCCAGCATTTGTGCCATTTTTTTGAGAGTAATTGCTGGAGGCTCCTGAAAATGATGGGAAGTCTGACCTCTCTACCCCCCCCCACACTGGTAATGTGGTATTATGTGTTCCGCACGCATATATCCGGTCAACAAGAGAAGGAAGACTCGATTGAAGTGAGTGACCGGGGTCTCCACGGCCGCCCTTAGTGTCTGTTGTGCCATTCGAGCACGAGCAACGTGTACGCGCACGCGTTGCACCACTTGGCCGTGGAGGAGGGCTTCTTCCGCGCCGAGTGCTGCCTCTGCGGCAAGCGCTTTAAGGAGGCCGGAGCCCTACGCACCCATGTCAAGGGCGTGCACAGGAAGGGTACGTGCCTCAGCTGGTGTGGTAAAAAAATCCTCCCTTCCCCAATGAAAATTACCCACCATGAGGGCAATTGTTATGAAAAAAGTTCCCACTCACTCATCAAATTCCCCCCAATCGACTTATTTGCGACAGAGCTGGTGGTTGACCTGGGGAACCTAAACGACTCGCAGGGTCGTATGTATAATGTGTATAGTGTTGTTGTTGTTGTTGTTGTTGGATTAGGGACAACGCTAGGGGGCCGTCATTGGCTCATATAGCATACCCACCTCCATGTCGCCTTCCCGTCTAGAGCCGCATAATTAAAGTCTGTGTCAAATGCTCGTAAACTGGAGGTTTTTTGGGAAACTCTCGAACGTGCTTGAGAATTAATTAAGAACATACTATATAGATGGATAGCCCAGCTAGAGCTCCGATTTCTACTGGCCCTTATTTGCAATTTGGAAACCACCCATCCCACAATTGCAACTGACACCAAAAAATCACCTTTTTACTGGAAGGACCTAGCTTGCTGAAAATTGCAGGATCGATAGGTACTGACAGGGTCATCTTTCATTCCAAAAATGGTTCAAATCTAATTGTACGTTTTTGAGATATGGCCAAAACAAAATTTCTAAAATGTCAAAAATGGCCAAAATCGCGATTTTGCAAAAATCTAGGGGCACTTGTTAATATCTCGAGAACCCTACACTGGATCAAAATGGAATGTTTTGCTCGCATGTAGTCCCGACCAAGACCTTTCCAATGATATGCAAATTATTGCTCTGACTCCTTCCGTGGCGCTATTACGGTGCAATTTCCGTTGTCATTGGCAACGCTCACTAAATTCGATGCCATTTGGGTGTGCTTTGATGGAATTGTCTGAAATTTGGCCACTATGTGCCCACGGCCACCACGCAGAAAGTAGATTTTCAATTTTTTGATTGGACCTTCTTGTTTAGAGAAAATGCTAAGAAAGTGCCAGAGTCGGCAAGCACAAATTTTTGGGTTTTTTTTCTGTCTGTTTGACGTGTCATACGTCACTGGAGAATGGGAGTAATGAAGTCAAATTTGACATGCGTTTGGGCGGTTGCATCCATTACACATTCCCTGACTTTCATTTGTTTCCATTGTAGGAGCACGGAGTTATAGTGCAAGCATTAGCGACACTGCAAATAGTGCATTTCTCTGTCTTTCTATCTGTGGGATTTTGTCATGTTGACGCATGACAGCTCTTTTCTTTAACTTTGAGTGCACACACAAGCTACTATGGCACTATTTGCGACTCATTGGCTAATGGCTTGAATCTGGTGCTAGTAGAATGAGTCAACTCAAAAGTCAAAAATTTGAGCTTGTTGACTCGGGCAGTTTCTCAGCCTTTTCTCTAGATGGGAAGGTCCAATCAAAAAATTGGAAATGAACTTTCTGCGTGGTGGCCGTGGGCACATAGTGACCAAATTTCAGACGATTCCATCAATGCACACCTGGATGGCATCGAATTTAGTGTCCGTTCCCAACGACAATGGAAATCGCACCGTAATAGCGCCCCAGAAGGAGTCAGAGCAAAAATTTGCATATCATTGGAAAGGTCTTGGTCGGGACTACATGCGAGCAAAACATTTCATTTTGATCCAGTGTACGGTTCTCGAGATATTAACAAGTGCCCCCAGATTTTTGCAAAATCGCGATTTTGGCCATTTTTGATGTTTTTTGAAATTTTGTTTTGGCCATATCTCAAAAACGTACGATTCGATTTGAACCATTTTTGGAGTGAAAGATGGCGCTGTGGGTACCTATCGATCCTGCAATTTTCAGCAAGCTAGGTCCTTCCAGTAAAAAGGTGATTTTTTGGTGTCAGTTGCAATTGTGGGATGGGTGGTTTCTGAATTGCAAATAAGGGCCAGTAGAAATCGGAGCTCTAGCTGGGCTATCCATCTATATAGTATGTTCTTAATTAATTCTCAAGCACGTTCGAGAGTTTCCCAAAAAACCTCCAGTTCACGAGCATTTGACACAGACTTTAGTCAAAGACATTCCGAAGACCGCCATCTGTATGCTACAGCAGTTACAGCCATGGGAAAATCTATGGACCATAAATTCGTTTTATTGGATCCACTCAAGAATCGAACCCAGAACCATGCGCGCAAGAGGCCGATTCTCTACCACTACACCATCCACTGTTCCTCCGGGCACGGGCACGGCACGTCAGTTTAGTTTTTTTTTGTGTCACTTTTGCTGCCAGTGCCTCTAAGAGCAACTCGTTTACTCCATTTCCAATATTGTATGCGGTGTATTGAGCACTGAACAATGAAAACCACTCCGTCGACCTGTTTTGACCCCGCCTTTCAAGTTCGAAATTGAACAACTGACGTTCAAAATTATACCGGCCCTCAAAAATTAGTGCCACCGGTTGCGGCGGAGCGTCTGTAACAATAGTGCCCTGGTACTATTAGAAAATTTGTCTGATTAATCACCCACCCGCGTGCAGTTGGCAAGTCGGTCGACAACGCTTGCCGTGTCGACCGCTCGCCCGCGTTCTTCGAGAAGTGTCGTCGGATGCGCGAGCGCGTCACCGGCAAGCGCGCCTGGAGCTGCCGGACCGGCGACGTCGATGATGAGGAGGAGGATCCCACGATCGATCGATCCGAGGGCACCCACGATCAGCGGACGCTGGATACCGCCGGCAAGAAGGAGGACGAGCAGCCGCGAAGCGACTTCCTGAGGCAGACGCTGACCAGTCCTGGGCAATTTTCCGAGACGCGGGCCGCGTCCACGCCACCGCACCCCAAGAAGAGGTAGGCAATCCTTTTGTTGTGTTTTCTTGGCTGTGTAGGTGCTTAAGGCCGAATGGATGGATGGTTGGGTGTAGTAGATGTTCAAAATTGAGAAATTTTTGCAACAAAATATGCACTTGTCAAGATAGAGTCAGACTAACGTAACGTTACTTCGGCGTTGCGTGTCGAAGGCTGATTTTGGCAAAAACACACAGGCTGGAACATTAGAAAATTGGGGGGGGGGGATTCCATTCACGCAAGCCATGTGCTTGCGTGAATGACTAATCTTGACACGTGCACATGAGCGAACGATTCGTATTTTGAAATTCCTTTTAGTCGTCGTCAGACAAGTGACAATCCAAAAGCCACAGTCGTCTGTCAGCTCTGTCGCACCGAACTATCTGACGAAACCGCTGCGGTCTCTGAGCACCTGCTGAATGTCCACAAATTCTCCTCTGGTTGGTTTATACAGCTGTTTTTTTTTCAAAAATTCTTTTATGCAAGATCAACCCACACGCATTGGCAGAATGCATGCAAATCTTGGTAGTCATGCATAGTAGTAGTAGCATGGTATTCGTCTGTAGTTTTTGTAAATCCTCATAGTGCTCACGTTGCACTACTTTTGCCCTCTCCTTACCCGGGGCGGGACTATTGAGGTGACCCACGATTATTTCCACCTCTCCGTGCCGCCGCCCCCCCCCCCCCCCCCGGGGGGGGGGGGGGCATCCCCCTCCCCCCGGGGGGGCACTCTTGCAGAGAAGTGGTGAAATCCCAGCCCGTAAATGGACAATTTTGTTCTAAACTGGTATAGATCCCGTACAAACCCGTCTAGATCTGATCGAGAACGAACGCTGGCGCCAGTACGCCACTGCCAAGGTCGAGCAAGAGCCCAATCACGCGTCGTAGTGCGATCTCTGAGAATCGTTGAGCTTTGGGAGAGCGGGGCGTAGTCTGACCACCTTTCCACTAGATTTCAACGCGTCTACCTACAGAATTGGTGAAATTGGGAGGAAATCTTTTAAGACTTTCATCCATTCTAAAGGTGGTCGGCTCTCTCAGTTATTACCTCCATACACGGTTTCGTCGTTTTTTTTTTGGAGAGTGGAGCTCTTCAGAGTTGCTTTGTTTATTTTGCGAAAGTTTCACAAGAGTGCTTCGTCGCGCATAGTGGGAGAAGCGCATGACATTTGATAGCTGAAGTACATACATGTTAGGATGCGCGACATAGTAAACGGGTGTGTGGATGGTACCGTACGTACGAACGTTATATTTTGCATTGCTGCGTAGCCTTCAGGTCTATACCGTTGTAGTTGGCGAGTTGTCTTATGCTTGCCGTTACTTGTTAGCAACGGCGCGCCCGCTAGACTGCTTTCGCGGTTGCTACTTTACTTTTTCGTTGATTGTCGTTGATTTTGTATTGTTGTTGGTTGGAAGTTTGGAAAAGCAAACAAAAATGTTGAACGAATTTGCTACAACACTACGCACAGCTACGTATGGTATACAATGTATGCATACGCAGGCTAGTTTAATTAATTGAAAATGTTTGTGTTATACGCGCAAATTTGTTGACTTGTCATTTTTTCATCGTTTGAAAATTATGTCGATAATTAAATAATTAAAACGAAAATGGTCGTTTTTAACTGTCATGTCCTTTACTTGCCCGAACTTGCACAGGCTTACCGTCGCACTCGCACACGAAACAATACTGGGAAATTTTGCGTTGCCGATGCCACGAAACAAACAAGTAATATTATTTTCTTTAAGTAGAAATGTAACTTACTTTATTTTCTGTAACTTTTCCCCTGGAGCTATAATACCTAGGCAGTTAATACGGACGCAATTGATCAATAAATATAAGTGTAGTTGCCTAGTTGTAGATGAGGCGCTCGCTACCCGGCCCGGCTGTACGGTGTCTAGAACGAGTAGGCCTCCCCCGTCGACAGAGCGCCTACGAACACCACGCGCGTGCGAGAAGCCGAAACTTGCCGCCTCTGGCTACCGCTACGCTGCTCGTCCGTCCTTTGGCTAGCACACTGAAATCCGCGCGCGTTCCTGCAACTCGAATTCGCCCCAGGGAGCGCTGTCTCCCCACGGTGGCGAGAGACGATGAGACGCAGCGACACGGCGCAACGCAAAACTTCCCTTCGCCGCGCAAGAGCCGACGTCGCTTCCGCCTGTCGCGACGCGCTTGAGCCGACGCTGCTTCGCCTGTCGCAGCGCGCTGTGTGGGCCGGCTGACGTCGACGTGACGGGGCTGCCGACAGCGGTCGAGAAAGCGGCCAAAGCGCCGGTGCGCTTGCGTGAGAGCTCGCTGGCGTCGACGTGACGGGGCTGCCGCCAGAGGTCGAGGCGAACGGCTCGTGTGCAGGTTTGGGAACGACCGTCCAACGACGCTGCACTGTTCGGCCCGTCACCAACACGTGCAAGACGCAGAAAGGTCGCACGGTGGTTTCGCCGCGAGCGGGGGGAGAGAGAAACGGGAAATTCGGGGGGGAAAACACGGAGAGTGACCAACGGTCGGCGCGTGTCACGCGAGCGGAAACGCGCGTACGCCCACGCGTGCGTCGTCCAATCACCAGGGAGGGATTTGAATGGACGCTGGAAGGACGCACTGCTAGCGACACCTGGCTGCGCCTAGCGGGCGGCAACGAAACCAGGCTTGACGGTCGCTACGACTACGGCGCGACGACTACGACTTTGGCTGTCGTGGCCGCACTGCACAAAAACGCACAAACGAATTCACAGGTAGCGCAGCTGCAGGGGGTCCGATGACAGAGCGGCGTGTGTGTCGGTGCCGCCAGTCGTCCCCTGCAAGACGTTTGTGTTTTCGTGTTGAAATGCCTAACTGTAGTTTTTGTATTTTTAGATTACGGTATGTTATTGGGCGGTCGCTTTACTGTCACACGCTCTTGACTGCATGCATTGATTGCGGCATGGGTATACAGGAAAGCAGTGAAACGTAGTACATCCTCCAATATTGTCCCTGGCACTGTAGTTCAACCTCAACTTACCCGCGACAGTATTCAAACATCTACAGTACGTAGGTGTAGGTAGGTAAACATAATTCATGTATTCGACGTACCTAGGCCTGCGTACACCTGTGTGTTGTTTGGGACCAATTGACTGCCGCTAATTGTCGATTGGTCTATGAATAGTCGGCGCGTCATTCATTGGTGAATACGGGGACCTATTGACGCGCGTCGTCACGCCCGCCCCCTCCGCGCAGCGCCAAATGTGACACATTCGTCATAACACCCAGTCACTCGCAGCCTGCTATGTCCCATGGCTTTGCCACTCCTTTTACTAGACGCAAATTGGATGCGCTCGCTCTCCTCAAAGGTCGCGCGCAGGCACCGACAGGTAGGAATTCAGGTGGGTGTGTGTGTAAACGCGAAATGTCGCACGGAGGCATGCTAGCGGCGGCTAGACACAAAGAAGCTCGCGTGCGTGCGTGCGTGCGTGGGCTCGAGGTATGACGCTAAGTTGCTTCCGGTGCGTGCGTACGTATGTCGCTACTGCTTCTCGACGAAAAGTGCGTCGTTTCCCCACAGGTGCGTGCGTGCGTGGGAGTGTGCGTCTCTGGCGAGCGCAGCGTTTTTCGAAAACGGACAAGAGCTATTTGTCCAGGAAACGCTCTCTCTCTCTCTGTCTCACTCCTCCTCAGACGGAAGCACGGACGAACTGGCCCACGCACGGACGGACGGACAAACCGGGCGTCACTAAGTTCGGCGCGTCGCCAAAGCGACGACCGAGGCACTCCCGGTTGGCGACGCGGCGACGGCAATGGAGTTTAAAGCCCCAGTGTCGCCGCGCACGCGGTCCCAGCCACACCAAGGAAGGCGGCGTCTTATCTCACCGACTGTCTCACCGGCTGTCTCCGTCTGTCCCACGGGACGACGACGACGCCTGTAACGGGGGCCGCCCCATAGGCTTTTGTAACCGCAGCCGCGGTTGGCATTGTCGTCGGGGTGGTGCGCTGGCGGCAGCCGGCCGGCGTCCAGCGGAAATGACAAGACGCCGACGGCGTCCATTCATGGACGGTCGGATTTTGAGTGGGACGCACAGTTCTGTACGACGCGAAGCGTACAGAGGGGAGGGCTACGCATTTCCCCCTGCCGCGCGCGCGTGTCAGTGTCGTACGCGCGCGCGCGCGCGACGCCCACGCAAGGAGTCGTCTGCCGGCGGCGGACCGCCCCCTGTCGCCCACCCTTCTTCGCCGCGCAAAGATTTCTCCAATTTCCCTACGCCCCCCGCTCGCGCCGCAGCATCGCTCTGGTCAGGAGGAGGCGCGGCTGGCAGCCGGCGACGCGGCGCGCTATCCCCTTTCCGTCTGACGACCGACCGACCGACCGCCGCCTGCCTGCCCTGCCGCCTCCACCCCACGCGCGTCGGCGCGCGGGCGCAGCCGCGCTCGCGCCCGCCGCTGCTTGCTGTTGTCGTCTCGTCTCTCGCTCGAGTCGAGTTGACTGCTCTGCTCTGGCCGCGTCTTGAGTTGTGCGTTGTGGCGGCGGTCGTTGGTGTGTTGGCTCGAGTGAAACGCCCCGCAGCCGACGCGCCTCTGCTCCTCTTACGCGCAGCGTGCCGCAGCGCGAGGCAGAGGCGCACCGCTGCTGCTGGCATCGTTTCCGGCTTGCGGAAACGCGACTCCAGCAGCCCTTCACCTCGGGGAGGGGTCACTTCCGTCTGCTTTCCACTTCCTCTACTTCTCTTTCACCGTGCGCATCTCTTCAGGGACTTCAGGGACGACAACGACAACTGCCTCCTCGCAATCTCGCGAACGACGCGTCGACCATGACCAAGGAGCCTCCCGAGATTCACCCTCCTCCCGCCGCCACGCCTACGGTCGTGGTGGACGAGCTGCCCTGCAGCTGGCTGGCCGGCAAGCTGATGGCGGCCGGCGGTCGGGCCGACGACCGCCGCCTCTTCGTGCTCGACTGCCGGGGCGCCGCGCAGTTCGCGGACGCGCACGTGGCGGGCGCGACGAACGTCCAGCTGGCGCACATCCTCTACAAGAGGCTGCTCAAGGGCAACCTCACGTCCGCGGCCGCCCTCCTGCCGACCGGCCCCACCAGGACGGCCTTCCAGGCCCATGGCAGGACCGCAGACGTGGCCGTCGTGGACGACGCCAGCGTCGACGAGCAGCAGGAGACGACCGTGGCGCAGCTCGTCGCCCAGCGGCTCAAGGAACTCGGCTACAACGCCGTTCTGGTGCAAGGTGCGCTGCCTCTTTCATTGTCTGCTCTTGCACCAACATGAGGGTGCATGAGAGTCGATGCGCAACTGTACATAGACGCAACGTACAGGCCTACCGGGGCACTTTTCTTTCAACCTCTCCTTACCCGGGGCACTATTGGAGGAGTTACGGTACTCGTCCAGTTTTTTCGTAAGTACACGTACACACGTGTGTCGTCACTCGTCCGGTTGGTTAAACGAGGCTGGCGCTTCGTACCACGCCAGTGTCCGACGTCAGCGCAAATGTAGACATTTCTGCTTGCACAACGGTTACACTATTTGCATATTGTGCCAGCGAGTCACGTTCGTACCCATCATATACCGTAGAGGGTGCTTCAGGCGGTTTCGAGGCCTTCAACGCGCGCCACCCCAGCCTGTGTCTTGGGCCTGGCGCGGCCGCAGGCGAGGGCGCGGGCCGTCTGAGTCGGCCCTCGCAGCTGTCGGGCCTGCTCAGCTTCGAGTCGCTGACCATCGGCGAGCACGGTCCCCAGCAGCACCGCTGGTCTTCGGAGTTGGCGAGCTGCAGCAGCTGCAGCAGCTCCCTGCAGTCCAGCTCCCAGTCGACCAATCAGAGTCCCGCCGCGCTCGGCGCCACCCTGGGCGCGGCCAACCACGGCACCGCCTCCACCGGCCTCAGCACCAGCGCACCCGACCTGTCGTCGCCCCTCTCCAGGGTGAGCTATATGTACTTAGAATGAATATGGTAGCTATTTAAATAATAATATGTACTATACCTGACATTAGGATACTGGGTGTATTTATTTTCAGTTAATAAATGACCGTTTCGCCTCTATGCCTAACGCTCAGACGACGCGGACTGTAGTGTCGAACTGTACTATGTGCATCTAGGTACATCGTATACGTGTAGTACAATTCACCACCCACTTTTCGACACACCACCCATGTATGTACATGTATGTAACTTACATACCTATATGCTCCATGTGTCGTTGTGCACGGGCCCATCAGCTGTTTCTCCGTCGCTGCAGTTACAACCGCACAGGACTGGGCGTGTGGCGCACAGCGCTTATCGGTTTCACATCCAAAAAAAAACGTCGTCTCTTTCCTCCCTTCTAAACAAACGTCGCTGCTTTTTTTGCTCGTCCTATAAATGTATGTTTGCGCGGCACGCACAGTAACTGATAAAGTAAGTAGTTCAAAGTAGAGTTGAAATGTCAATTATTAATGTGTGTAGCTGTGTACACCGCACGCACCACATAAACGTAACTTCTGCTAGATTTGTGTTCCGGTACTTCTTGCCCACCGGGGGCACTATTGGATAATTTTAATAGGTGCATGATCCCCAAAATTTGGGACGCTCTGCTCACACGCAGACGCACTCGCGGGAAGGCGCATACAGACACGATCCTAAGAATCGCTGACGTTCCTTCCGTGGTTTTGCAGCTCGGCTGTTAGACAAACAGCTATTTTCACCCACGCAAGACTCGCAGTGCATGCTTTATCTGGAACGCGTGGTACTTGTGCGCGTATGCAATGTAGCTACGCGACGTTATGGGACGCACTCGGTTGAAATGCGTTCGTAGATAAAGCAGAATGAATAGCGCGCACACAACCACGTGTACGAAATGAAATGTACCACACTATGAAACGCCATGCAACAAAAGTAGGTGCAATTAAATTCATTCACTCTAGTCCGAGAAGAGCCTCAACTCTCAAA
Organism: Paralinhomoeus sp. GSCO2_6; assembly: GCA_030248085.1. Classification (NCBI taxonomy): domain Eukaryota; kingdom Metazoa; phylum Nematoda; class Chromadorea; order Monhysterida; family Linhomoeidae; genus Paralinhomoeus; species Paralinhomoeus sp. GSCO2_6. Next base: position 80,264 of record JASAMY010002379.1, on the reverse strand, counting down.
TATTACTTTCCAATTACCCGGATCTGTTTCGGCTGCGCAAATCGTCATACAATGTATAGTTGTGCATTCAACGTTTGAGTTGTGGTGTACGGGTTCAAAGACTGTACGGGTATGTAAAAATGCAATTCGCGGTGCACTCCACAAACTGGACCTACAGTGTCCTACAGCATATATTCCTTTCCTACACTCCACGTGTACAAAAAGATGCACGATAGAGCGATCCGCAGCCGTACACAGATCCGTGTCCTGTTCAGACGCTATCGGCCACTGGCTGCGCGGCGGAGCGTTCGCCGCGCGGGGCGCGACGTCGCTTGGCGTGGACGTCGACGAAGGAGTCGAATCAGTCCGAGAGCTCGTTCCCCGTCGAGATTCTGCCCCGTCTCTACCTGGGCAACTGCGCGAACGCCCGCGACCGCGCGACGCTGGACGCGCACCGGATCCGCTACGTGCTCAACGTCACCTCGGACCTGCCGAACGCCTTCGAGTCGGACGACGAGTTCCACTACTGCAACATCGCCATCGATGACCACTGGTCCCAGAACCTCGCCACGCACTTCCCCGCCGCCATACGATTCATCGGTGCGCACGCATGCACCGGCACGCGCGCGCACGCACGCATGCACGCACGCAAGCACTCGCGCACCGGCACGCACGCACGCACCCACGCACGCACGCACATACATTGTACATTGGTTGCAGACGAGGCGCGCAACGGCGGCGCTGGCGTGCTGGTCCACTGTCTGGCCGGCATCAGTCGGTCCGTGACCGTCGTGGTCGCCTACCTCATGCAGACGACGGGTCGGCCGCTGGACGACGCCTACGAGTTCGTGCGCCGGCACAAGCCCAACATCTCGCCCAACTTCAACTTCCTGGGCCAGCTCATGGACTTTGAGAAGCAGCTCAAGCTTCGAGGCGGAGGCATCGACTCGGACATCAACGCCGCAGCGGCCGACGACGAGCAGTGCCACTTCCTCTCGCCCACCACCGCCGCCGCGGTGGGCAACCAGGCGGCGCTCATACACTCCGAGACTTAGGGAGGCACTCTGAAGGTCACAATCGGCCGCGCGCGCTCACATTTTGGGACTTGGGTGTTGTTCTCAATTTTTTTTGATATGGCTCTTGGCCAGCGGCTAAAGGCGTGCGTGCGATTCGTGCGACCCTCCCCTCCCTCCCTCATACCAACTGACGCATGCATACTGCAGGTTGACACAACAATGATGTAGGATGTACCCCATCCAACACGCGGTTCTGCATTGTACTGTGCATGCAGTGTACCTACAGTACGCACACTACCGCCTGCCCTGGTCGTTTTTTTTTTGTTTCGCGTACTGTGCATTGTATTGTAGGTACATACCTGTACTGTATGCATTTTGTATAGGTATAACTGCGCGTACTGGCACCTCGTGCGTGCGCGCGTGCGTGCGTGTGTGCGTGCCGGTCTCTGCGTGTATACGTACCTAGCAGCGTCCCTTGCCATGAGCACATGACGAGCCGCCGGATGACGTCAGCGTTTTCCCTTCAATAAAGTCCACTGACACGAATAGCGCAGAGCGAATGAAATGCATGAAACTACCCCTCAGAACAAACGAGTTCTTCCTCGATTAAATGAACTTTCTCCCTGAATAGGTAAATTAACGTCTGATCGCCACAAACGTCACACGAATATACAATGGAATATACAAGTCGGATACAGTACGATGCCAACGCCTATGTAATTAGTGGGGTAGGTCGGGCTTTGGGGGAATTGATGGCTTAGTTCAAAGCTGTCGTGGCTGCACCAGTAGCAAAATTGCTCTGTTTTTTGGTCTGGCTCACCCACCTTGACGCGTCCGACAAGGTCGTCCACGAGGAGCGTCGAGTGCCCCGTTTCTCCATGATCAACTTTCGCACAAATGGCAAGGTGTGCGCGTGCGTGCGTGCGTGCGTGCTTGCGTGCGTGCGTGCGTGCGTGCGTGCGTGCGTGCGTGCGTGCGTGCGTGCGTGCGTGCCTGCGTGCGTCGGTTCGCGCGGTCGTCTGACTTGGGGCGCTTTGAGATTCAGCTGACGGTGAACCAAGGGGGAGCCACGGGCGTCGTCAGCGCGGACGTCAACGAGGCGTGGGCTCCGATTACAGAGACGTTCTTCCAGGACGACCGCCTCGTTATCCGCTACAAGCGGCCCTACTACGCGCGATGCTTGCGCTTTGGCCTCGGACAGCGCAAACGCCGTGGAAACAGGGAGTCCGTTCCTACTGCATCCCCCGCACTCGCAGCCGAACGCGTCTATGTTCCCGCGCTCTGAACTGCAGCAGCTGCAAGAGCGACTTCTCGATCACGACGGACCGCCTGGTCGACATCAACCTGAGCGACGTCCTGGACCTGGACGACCTGGACTTGGCGACGTCGTCATGGGAGAAAGCCAGTTCGCCAGCGACGACCTCTTATACATCAGGATCGCGGGTGCTGTCGGACGACTGCGGCCCAGGACGCGTTGCAGCGTGTTCTGTGCTCGCCGCGCCTTGCAGGGCCGGGCGACGTCAGTCAGAACCAGGTGGTGTCCGGACAGCTGACGGTGAGATTCGACGGCCCCGGTCACCTCCTGCTGTCGGGCAGCGCCCCGAAGGCCGACTACACGGTGCACGGGCCCGGCACCGTCGAGGCCCTCGACTTCCTGACCTCCGACACGAGGGTGTCGGCGTTCGGGCCGGCCACTCTCTACGTCCACGCTAGCGACTCGCTTCGCGGCAGTCTGTTTGGTGGGCTGGCGAACGCGCCTTCTCCGCATCGACAACTTCCACCCGCCCTACAGGTCCCGGTAAGGTCGTGTACAGCGGCAATCCCAACACCGTCGACGTCAGGACTCAGTGGTTTCGCACCGTGCGCAGAGCCACCGAAGCTGGGAGCAACGGCCGCAGCCACCGCGGCAGGATGCGCTTCTAACAAGGATTCTGGCCTGGCAAATCAGCGACAAAGATGCGATTTATTCGTACGGTCTTAAGCCATGCACACAAACGTGTGTCTCGCACCGTTTTCAATGACTGGATTGTTGCATTGTAATTGACACAGGCGGTGAGGAACGGCTTTTCCCAGAAAAGCTTTGCCTAATTACATTGGAAATGCACGCTTTTTGTTGTACAGTGAGAAATGCTAATCTCTTTTTGACCACTGAACAGAATGTTACCAGATTTTGAACGTTGGTGGCCAGCACCGGGCGACATGTCGGATGGAAGTTTCGCACTTCTACGTTACATCTACGCAGATAGGCAACGTCAACTTTAGGGTCGAAATTCGACACCTCGCTATCTGTCTCTTATTGTTGAAACTGCCCTCTCAGCAGAGGGTAGGAGGGCGAAGCGAGTTTCGGTCGCGAGCGAACAAAGATATGGTTTTAAGAGGAGCGATGGCGTCAGCAGCAACAGCTTCCTGTCAATAGAGATGGCCCATTTGTGAAGGAGCACAGTTGGCGCATGCGGCTCGCAATGGCTGCTAGAGTCGTAAGTGCGAATCGGCGGCTTCTTTGTGTTGTGCGTGCACACCCCATATACAGACAAGAAAGAGTATGGCCATCAGCATGGTCTTCCGTACCCGCGGTATTCATGGTAGAGAAGCGTCGTGTACGATCATGCATTGCAGCGGCTTGTGTCCAGGCATACGCAATAGCTGTTGTGACGCCAGCAGGCTCGAGCGAAGCCATTTAGTGGAAGCCTGCTCTTGACACCTATGGTATTAGGCTCCTCACAAACATGTAGCTGTGCTGTGTGGAGTGATGCACGCGCAAAAATCATTAAGTTATACAGGGTGCGGTGTCTGCCGTACCTTTTGTCAAAGCACAACTCGGTTGTGGGTGAACAGCTTCAAATGAAATATTGAACACTCCTAGAAAACGCTCCAACTTAGACACAATCGGCCGTCTTTCGTGCCAATCGGTTTAACAGTGTCTATGTTGCACACTTTCAAACGGTTTGCCCCATTTATGAGCCCTATTCATGCATACATACATACGTGCAGAGATGAGAGATTATACACTTTGAAAGTCACAAGTCAGGCTTGGCATCTTCTTTAGCCGTGTGCATTTCAATTCAGACCATGTACCTGTACGCCACGGAAATAGCCGCGTCGGCAGTCGCTGCCGCGTCGTTTGTCGTTTACTCGATGCTACTCGTCGTGCTCGTCAAATATCGACGCGACAAAGTGCTGGGAATGTCCTTCTTTCAACTGGTAAACGCGTGCGTGCGTGCGTGCGTGCGTGCGTGCGTGCGTGCATGCGTGCGTGCGTGCGTGCGTGCGTGCGTGCGTGCGTGCGTGCGTGCGTGCGTGCGTGCGTGCGTGCGTGCGTGCGTGCGTGCGTGCGGGCGTGCGGGCGTGCGTGCGTGGCGTGCCTCACTGCTTGCGCTCTCAGTGACGATTCGCCCGCGCACCACTGGAGTGGATCAGCTTTGTTTAGAGTATTGCTGTTGGCATCTTCGACCAGCTGAGCCTGGCCAACGCGTACTTGTCGTATCGTCTGCCCGGGTGGGGCGTGCTCGTCCGTCAGCTTTATATTCCTCTCGCCGAAATCATTGGAAGGACTGCGGGCATCATGTTTGTGTGGACACAAAGCGCCCAATATACTGGAGTCCTGGCGATTGCGATCAACCGCGTCATGGCGCTCGCATATCCGGCCGCGTACGACCGTGTATGTTAACTGTTAGCATCGGGATTAAAGATTTCAAGCCCACCTACAAGTTCTGGTTTCGAAAAAAGCGTTTGTTGAATAATATTTATCTGGATGCTCGACCAAGGGAAAAACTGTCAGAGTGCCCTTTCAGTTTTGGAGTCCAAGAACAACACTGGCTGTGTGTATCACCGTTGGTCTATCGGGTTGCTGGAGCGTTCCAATCGTCATGTCGTACAGAAAAAGCGGCTATCATCTGAAAAATGCTAGCAGTGGCCACCTCTCAGCAGTGCTCGCACACGAAGACGGAAATGACGGAGTTAGCACGCACGCACGCTCGCACGCACGCACGCACGCGCGCACGCACGCACGCACGCACGCACGCACGCACGCACGCACGCGCGCACGCACGCACGCACGCACGCACGCACGCACGCACGCACGCACGCACGCACGCACGCACGCACACACGCACATTGCAGAAGACGACGACGACGATTCTCGTGTTCGTCACTCTTTACCTGATCGCGAGTGGGGTCGGCTGCGCACTCTGCTACGCCGTTGCTCTGGTGTCCGTGGTGCGCCAGCGCAGCATCAGCAAACGACAGGCCCGCGCGTTTGTCGTCTCTGCAAGCGAGGTGCCTTTCGCAATTGTTACTTCTTTCTTTCTTCTTTTAACGTTCGATCAGATTCAAATTCGTTTTATTCTCGCCATTTTCTGGTTCAGATCCGTCTAGCCTTGTGCGGACTTACGATCACCAGCACGCAACTCTTTCTCGTCGTCTGCTTCGGCGTCGCCGCCGCGTTCCCATCAACGCAGCCGACCGTCATTCCGCTCGCGTGAGCTCTTCCCCTTTCTGTCCTTTACGATGGCACAGAAAGTGTATACGTCTGTGTACACATACATACGGTATGCCTCATCTTTCACATTTCCAACAAAACAAAAACCTGAAAATTCTGGCTTCAACCAATGCGGCCCTTCAGTCTGCAAGGCATGGACACGTTCGCCTACGTCAACGCCTACTCGATTCTGATCATGTCGCGAGCCGCGCGCGCCGCCTTCCTCCGCTTCTACAGCTGTGGCTCTAAACCAAAGGGAGCCACATCGCAGCCACACAAGTAGGTAGCGGGGAGCGTGGCCGAGCGACTTCAGCATGAGCACCGAAGGATACTTTTTTGTGCCCCTGAAGATCTCGGCGTTGTGACGCCAATACTACTCTGAGGATACTACCGTAGCAACAGCACCGACAGTTCTCGAATACGCACGTCTTCTGTCACTCTTGGCCAGTAAGTTTCGGTAACAGTTCGTGAGGTCATGAAACGTCGAACAAACACCACTGTTCTGTTGCGAGAAGAGAAGCGGCGCATGACCTAGTGCTGCATCCAGAATGCAGAAGGACTAGGAGGCTCCAGTATTCCTAGATGTTTGTATGTATGTCGACAATTCTGACTGACTCTGCGTATACATACTTGCGCCTTGTTCTTTAGGCTGATTGGTTAGGCTTACATAAGAGGGGTTGCTCAGGTGGGAGTATTGCCTCAAAGTTAACCACAGGTTCCTAGAGAGCAGACAGACAGACGGCTTTCGACAGCAACCCCAAAGTCTAACGCTGCAAGCCAGTGTATTTCCTTTCGGGTCCAACTGAATCATTTGAGCGTGGCTGGCCGGCGTGGGCCGACGGTCCGGCGACGGTCGTGACGGGTTGTACGCGACGCGCGTTGACGAGAGGGGCGGGGGCGAAGCGGGCGGGCAGGAGGAGGCGGAGCAGCTGCTGTCTCGCCGGAGTGCTCATGGCGACGATGAGGAACGGGTTCGTCAGGCAGAGCAGGTCCATCGTCCCGTAGTACAACGAGAGGATGGACACAAAGTCTAGCGACATCGTCATCTCCAACGTGGCGTACGACATGCCGGCAGCCTATGCAATTGCGTGCGTGCGTGCGTGCGTGCGTCCGTGCGTCCGTGCGTGCGTCCGTGCGTCCGTGCGTGCGTGCATGCGCGAGCGCGCGCGCGAGGGCTAGTAAATGGGCCCGGCACCTGCGCGAAGATGATGATCGCGCAGAGGGCGAGCTTGATCTCAACCCACTGGAGCTGGCCGCTGCGCCGCGTCAGCACGTGCACAACCATCGCCGCGTAGAGTGGCAGCATCAGCGTGCAGCTGCCAACGCTCAGCACCGTCTGTAGAGAGCGTCGAGGCTGACAAGTGACACTCGACGAATCAGCCCATGATAATTTCTTAGCACCTCCAACACTTGTAAAAGAATTTCACGCTGTAGGTACCTGCGTTGGGATAGTCATCCGGTGATGATGCGCCGCTCCTGGTTTTGCGGTCAGTGTACATAAGGTATGTACAGTGTGGGCGCTTGCATCAACAGAAGCATCGATTCGATTTGATTGATTGATTGACTTGATCGATTGATTGGAGAGAATACATAGGTACCAGTCCCAAGAAGTAGTATCCGGCGTGCGCGTCCCTGAGCACTAGGTGGACGACGGTGGAGTTGGGAACGCTGCGCGCGTACGTGCAGTCGACCCATTGCAGGTACCAGCCCAGGAACACGGCCGTCGGCACCGCCCACTGGAGCACGAAGAAGCCGCGCAGAGTTCGACCGCTCCACAGCTGCCACCGTGTAACAAGGGTATGTACAATACCTATGTACAACGGTGCCGCCTCGAAAAGACAGAGGGACCTGCTCGTGTCTGTTGGGGTAGAGGATGGCGGTGAAGCGGTTCAGCGGCAGCATGCAGACGCCAACCATCTGCGTGGCGGTCATCTGCAGCGCCATCGTGTGGCCGACGTTGCAGAGCCACTGGAAGCGGCGGTGCCCCATTCTCGATTAATGCGTAGCGCACGGGGTTCAGTCGCGGCGACTAGAGTCTCTCCTCACCGGGTCCAGTGACACGTAGAAGTCGAAGTAGAGACCCAGCAATCGAGGTCGCGACAGCGTCCACTGGTGCAGCGCCGCCTGAAATACCTGACTAGTGCACCCATTAAAGTGCGTACTGTGAGAAATGGCGCTTCGAAGAGTGAGTGAGCACTCGCGCGCGCGCGCGTGCCTGCATGTCCGACAGTCCCACGGATATGGAGATGGTGAAGAAGGAGGCCCTGAGTCGCTCGTCGCGCTCTCTGCCGCGCCAGATGGCCAGCAGAAAGGCGACGTAGAAGGGCACGCAGACGACGTAGACAAGCGCCGACGCCAGCAGCTGCCGGCAGAACCAGTCGTCGCACGCCATTCCTGAGAGTGTGAGCTGCGAGCACGCAAAGCTACACTTTGTGGTGAGTCATGGTCAGTCATGGTGAGTCACGGTGAGCCGTGGTGAGTCGTGGTGGGTCGGTCCCACTCCTTGCTAGGAATGGCGAGCGATTAAAGTTGGACACTAATCGGCGGGCCACCCTGTACTAGTAGTTTTTGGCGCCAATCACATCCGCGTCGAAGCGTGCAGGCTAGCGATGGTAATAAGGAAATGCAGCTAAGTAAAGGGAATGCGAGTTGTGGCTCTTTTAAAAGATTGGTCGCATGCAATGACGACGACCCAACCATTGTGTTCATTCATTGTGCCATGCCGGCGCTGGTGCCTTTTGTCTGAAGATTACATCCATTCCAAAGATAGTACTTGACTATCTCCTTATTCACTTTCATCGCGTGACCCCGACTACTTGAGAAAAAAAACGGGCCGGGAAATTCAGGTCCGTACTCTTCCCCATGATTTCGCAAAAACAGACGACTTTGCGTTGCTGACAAAGAAATAAACGAGCTGACGCTGCTATCACCAAGGCAGCTGCGGCTTGTGGCGACCGTCGCACTGCCGTCGAGTTGTCGCCAAACTGCCCGGATTCCGGCAGCGATCGAGTCTTGAGAGCAGGCTGAGCTTGGGTTGGAGGCGTCCGTAAGGCGTTGGATTCCTGACCGCGAGGTCGGGGGTTCGATTCCTTGCTGGGTAAACCCAGGGCAACCCCCTTGGCCAAGGGGTTAACCCACAGTTGCTCCGGTCTCGGCCTGTACCGTGGCTTCGGACAAAAGTCAGTGCCAGGTGGGGGCCCACCTTGCCTCGCGGCGGAACAACGCCCATTGTTATTTATACGCAGTGGCGGCGCTACTAAGGGGCAGGGAGGGGCGGACTGCCCCCCTAACTTCTGGACTGCCCCCTGCAACTTTTCCTCTCGCTCTCCATACTGTACATGTACGACAGTGCGAGAGCTGGTGTTGTGTGTGAATGTGCGTGCATAACAAATTTCAAATGAGAACCTTTGGTAGAAGGACAGGCGAGTCCTTCACTGCCAATCGAGATATTGGGGCAGAGTCGTAAAAACATGGCTGATGGAGAGCGCAACCCGCTCACCCATTCGGGCGGCGCGTAGATTGGCGTTCGCTCTCATCGCACGCGCGCTGCCGCCCTCCCCCCCAAAAGCGCAGACAAGCAAGGCTTGATGGGTGGGTGTTGGGAATTTACTGAGATTTTTGCAACAGGGTACCTACCCCCTGTTGAAATTCGGCCTCAAAAGGCGTAGACGAGGGGCGAAGGGGCGTATACAATCTACTCAATTTCGACGCCAAAAAATGAAGAAAACGACGTTCAAGTTTCAACAGCCAGCCAAAGTTCCAACCCCGCCCCTGCAATTCCCCTAAAAGTTTTTTCAAAGTCTCCTCGTCTTTTTCTTTCGCAGAGTAAAAAATTTACCTGCGGCGCTAGGTTTTCTGAGAAGACGATGTACATAGGTACCCGTATTTTGTGTCTTCATGTATAGACCGTTTATTTCCTCTTCTTTTCAAAAAAAGTTGCTGCTGCGCCATCTTTGCGCCTACGCCGTGTATCACACTTTTTGAAGCTGACAGCAGACACTGCTGGACAGTTGCAAATAATAATCACCAGTATCTTGCCCTCCCCAAAAGTGTTCCTGGACTCACCCTGGTATGCTGTACAGATGTAACTTCTCAAACTGCCCCCTGTAACTTTTGGACTGACCCCCCTAACTTTGAATCCTGGCGCCGCCACTGTTTATACGGCGCCGCCCTGTGATCTTGTGATCCAGTTTACGGCCGTTGTGCTGTGTCGGTGGTTGTCGTCAAAACAAAGTTTAAGAAAAGTGAAGATTCTGGAAGTGCTCGGATTTGGCGAACGCACGCACGCACACGCACACTGTCGGTGCAGAGTGAAGAGCGAAGTGCTCCGCCTGACTCTTCTTGTGCTTCTTCGCCGTGCGAGATCTCTTGAGTGGAAGAAAAGAATGGGGAAGATAAGGGGCGTGTTGGGAGCTGCTGGAGAACCCAGTCGGAGTTGAGAGGGAAAGAGCGGGCAGGGTGGAGACAGGAGATGGCCAGTGGTTGGTCAGGGCAGAGCGTTGGACAGGGCAAACGTCTTTATGTCGGTGCGTTTCTCCAGCCCCTTCTACTACGCTCTCTACGAAAAGATAGACGGACGATTCGCGTTGAAAATGAGCACGGTCTCGTACGGAAAGCGTGAGCACGGAAGGAGTTTACGGTACGACGAGTTTACGATTGCGCGCTTAACACCCAAATCTACTATAATCTTTGAAGGGATTCCACGCGAGACCCAATTCATTTAACACTTGACGGACGAAAAATGACGGATGATTATAAATCGAGCAATTGTTGCGTGACGGACGCGGATGACGGATGGCGGATGACGAATGCGGATGATTATAAATCGGCCTTAACCCATCCAACCCATCCCTACAGGTATGCCCGTTGGACAAGTGTGGGTGGGAGTGTGTCGCTGACTCGCCGCTGCTAGCCATCAAGGATTGCGAGGCCGCCTTTCTCCACCGACACCTGGAGTCTGGAATTCAAGCGGCTATTGCCAGTCTCCTTCGTCATCGACATCGACAGAGCTGCCCCTTCCCCCCCCCCCTCCCCTGTTCCCTCGTCCAGGTTCTATATGACAGTAGTTCTCTGCGGAACTAATCTGAACGCTTTTTATTGGAAGCCTGTTCTTCATTAACTTCTCTCAAAACATGCCGATGCGTGGGGAGCAAGGGCCAAAAACAGAAATGTAGTTAGATGAGTCATGGAAACCGCTGTCATCGTTATCGATTCTGCCACTCAGTCACGACGGAGTCTGCTGGGCACATCGACTTCTAAAGGGTTGATTAATGATCATGGTACATACACACGGTATACTTGCATCTCGAAAACGTGACTCCAAGGCTGACGACAGGTTTCTAGAGAGGGAGACCTGACTCAATCGCGGGTAGACAACAACGCAGGCGGGGGAAGCTCCAGAGTGTCAGATGAGAGTCGGTGGCGTAGCCAGGAATTGCCTACCACGGAGGGTGGAGGCTGGAGCGTCATTGCCTACCTAGAATATGTACTTCTTCGATTCAGCATTGCTTCCAGCTTTTTGTTAGTTTTTTTTTTACTTTTTCCGGACCCAATGTGCCGTGCCACCTCATGAAAAGAAAGCATTCCATGCTCATGTGTACATATACTATGTGCGTACTGTAGTGCATTGATTAATTTGAGAACGACTCTCCACTCATAACGGAAGCGCAGTAAAGCAGGGGAAGCAAGCGCGGAATGCGTTAATGCGGAATGCGGACTGCGTTAGGGCCGGCCTTGAGAGAAATTATGAACCCTCGATCCCTTGATCCGTTGACCGAATTGGGTGTTTCTTAGGCTTGTAGGTACAAATTGGTCCCGTAGGTTCACTTAATTGCATTGGCGCATTTGGTCCCGTAGGTTCTACCTACGTACATACATACAGTGTGGAGAGCGTTAAAGATAGGAGCACAACGCTCATTTACTACACTAAAACAAACAGCCTTTAGAGGGGTGCATGTACAATCTATCTGTTCCAAGTCGACCAGTCAGGATTGTCGCTGTTCGTCTTCAGCGTGTCATTTGGAGCATGTTCGCCATGGAAATAGTCGCGGCGCTTCTCGCGGCGACGTCGTTTGTGGTTTACTCGATGCTACTCGTCGTTCTGGTGAAATCTCGACGCGACAGCCAACTGGGAGCTTCCTTCTTTCAACTGGTAAAACGTGCGTGCGTGCGTGCGTGCGTGCGTGCGTGCGTGCGTGCGTGCGTGCGTGCGTGCGTGCGTGCGTGCGTGCGTGCGTGCGTGCGTGCGTGCGTGCGTGCGTGCGTGCGTGCGTGCGTGCGTGCGTGTTCGTTCGCCACGCACGTCAATTGTTTAGAGTATTGCCATTGGCATCTTCGACCAGCTGAGCCTGGCCAACACGTACATATCGTATCGTCTGTCCGAGTGGGGCGTGCTCGTCAGTGAGCTTTACGTTCCACACGGCGAATTGATTGCGAAGACTGCGGCCATCATGCTCGTCTGGACACAAAGCGCCCAATATACCGGCGTCTTTGCAATCGCCGTCAACCGCGTCATGGCGCTGGCATACCCTGCCGCGTACGACCGCGTGCGTTTTTTGCTTGTCAAGATTCGGGCTAAGATTGCGATATGATTCCCTCGCCCCTCCCCCCCCCACCCCACCCTCTTATGATAAGCGCCTCCCCCAGAGGGTATCCGAAATGGTTGGCGCCCCGCCCCGGCCGCTTGCTGCGCCTCATAGCTCTTACTCACTCTGTAAAACCTTAAAGATCAACGAGAAAATCTTGTTACAGAATGAAGAAAAATCTTGTAAAACAGTACCTCTAGATGTGACACGATAAGCAAAAGGAAAGTTCTTAATAAATCAATTCTAAGAATCTTCTTTTATTTTACAAGTATGAATCTTGAAAAGGTCTAGGACGTTTCGTGACAATTAACCAAGACAAAACTTGTTAGTTTCCACGACAATTTCTTGGAGAAAGCAAAGAAGATATTTATGAGCGCAACACGACTACTCATAAAACTTAACGAGTCATAGTCTGGTCAAAGCAAAAAACTTTCTCGATAATGAAAGTAAGAAATTCTTATAATTTGCAACACAACATCTTATTAATTGCACTGTAAGTTCAAGAAACTGACTACCACTATGCAACAAGAATCGTTTTGAGTGAGTACGTTACGGTAAGTGAAATGTTCTTTTTTGGAAGTACAGCGTAGGTTACGGTAATAAATAATGTATTTCAGCTGCAAAGCTCGGTATGGAAAGACCACACTGTACCAGTGATGACGTATTGTTCCCCCGTTGTTGATCATTTTCGTCCACGTTTAGCTCTCCGTTTCTGAATAATAATATCTGAAAACCAATACGCTCGATCCCCATCCCGGCCTTATGTGGCAACGGAGATGGAAACAGTACGAAAAAAATTGTTAGGAAAGAGACAATCAGATTGTCTTTTCAGTTTTGGAGGCCCAGGCCAACGTTGCTTTTGTCCATCGCGGTTGGTTTATCGGGTTGCTGGAGCGTTCCCGTTGTCTTGTCATACGCAAAAAGCGGCTACCGGCTAGTAAATGACAGCAGTGGCCGCCTCTACGCAATGGTCACTCACGATGACGGAAATGGCGGAGTTAGCACGCACGCACGCACGCACCGACACTCACGCACCAACCCGCACCGGCACGCACACTCGCACACTCGCACGCACCACCGGCACTCACGCACCGACACGTACGCACGCATCGGCACGCACGCACGCACCGGCACGCACGCACCGACACGCTCCGATACGCAGACACGCACGCACCGGCACTCACGCACCGGCACGCACGCACGCACGCACCGGCACGCACGCTCGCGCCGGCACTCACGTTCCAGAAGACAACGACGACGACGCTCGTGCTCGTCACCTCCTACTTGCTGGCGACCGCGGTCGGTTGCGCTCTTTGCTACGTCATTGCTCTCGCGTCCGTAGTGCGACAGCGCCGCGGCCTCAAACGCCAGGCCAGCACGACCGCAGTCGCCCGAAGCGAGGTTTCATTTGCTCCACAGTTGTACATACATGTTGCCAGTAAAGTCTTAGATCCGTCTCGCCTTGTGTGGCCTCCTAATCACGAGCACGCAACTCTTTCTCGCCGTCTGCTTCAGCGTCGCTGCGGCGTTCCCAGCAACGATCAGGACCGTCATTCCATTCATGTCAGCTATTCGTTGTTGCCTTTCTTTATGATGTTGCAAAGTACTGTTTGTCTGTCTTTGTTTCACTCACTGCACACTACAGCTTACACAGTTCCACCAACAAAACAAACCCGCCTATTCCGGCTGCAACCGGTGTGTGACTGTGCCCTTCAGTCTGCAAGGCATGGACACGTTCGCCTACGTCAACGCCTACTCGATCCTGCTCATGTCGCGAGCCGCGCGCGCCGCCTTCCTCCGCTTCTACGGCTGTGGCTCTAAACCAAAGGCAGCCGACCACACCACGCAGCCGCAGGCACACCGCAAGTAGCAGAGAACGCGGCAGTGCGACTCTACTTCATCAGCATGAGCACGAAAGCGTAGTGTGATTGATGCAGCGTCTGTTGCATTGCCATGGCTTCGTTGTGTTCCAGAAGATCTTCGTTCTGTTTCCAGAAGATGAGACACGCACGACGCATGACTGATGCATACAAAAGAAATGCAAAAGAGAGCCACACGTCACTGCATATGAGCCTCCTCTTTTTTGAAAGCTTTTGGGCATCTTCTTTGGCATGGAAGTACATGTATGTATTCTGATACTGCAGGCTGTGTGGCGCCACGTCATCGCCAGTCGTTGCGGTGTATATGGGTATGATTATGAACTCTCTAAGTCTATTCTTTGCATATACCACACTTTGGTCTGTTTTTTTATCGAGTACATTTATTGTTGTGAAGCACCATGCATTACCATAAACATTCGCTGTTGCTTCAGTGAATATGTGTGGGAAGGTTCTACAAAGATTCTTTGTTGCAACAATAATTTTTTGTCGTAGCGTGTGCGCAGATCAATAATTGGTTGTTGTGTTCGTCCCAGGAAATTCTTTGTTGCAACAATGATTTTTTGTCTTAGCGTGTGCGCAGATCAATAATTTGTTGTTGTCTTCTTTTTGTCATCTCTGTTATTTGTTCAATTTGTTTGTTTGTTGTTGAACGTGAGAAGCTTGCGCTGCGTGCCAGGATCGCGACAACCAGCAGCAGCCAACTGGATGGCCAGGTGATAGTTTTCGCGTCCGTGAAAGTCGCAGTCGGCAAGAAGCGTCCGCAAGTGAGTGGCGCGCTGTTGGCTGTGGAGCGGTCCAGCAGAAAGACGAACTGGTGGAACAGTCGGTACCAGACTGGGAAGCGCAGTGCTGGTTCGCCAGGATGTTCAAGGAACTTGGCGGGTGCAACAGCGGCAGACGAATCCATTATCGCAGGTCACGCCAATGTTGTGTTCTCGTCCGGGTGTGCGATACGTTTCCTGTACACGGACGTTTATCGTCTCTGACGGAGTTGCGGAGCGCAAAACCCAAGACTGCCCTCCTCACGATCGGAGGGCCGCGCCGACAGAGCGAGGTGGCGCATCCATGAAGCGGCGTTGATGGCGGAGACAATGGGGCGGCCAGAGGCGCCTTAGCCGTAAATGGACGCCGACAAAGACAGTTGTAAACAATCGCGATTTACTGGCGCAGAGCGATTGTTATGAGGCGGCGCGCCAAAGAAGAGAGCGCCGCCATTACCGTACTACGTACATTAAAGAATAATTATTGTTTTAATCAGAAACACGCATTGCGCCACAGATACCACGACTATGTATTGCCACAACAAAGTATTTTCTTTGTTTTGCCCAGAACAAAGAATTAATCATTGTTGGAAACAAAGAATGGGGTAAGAGAGAATGTAGTGTAGTGTGCACCGTGCGCGTGCGACTTCGGTGTTCCTCGCCTAGCCAGGTATTCTATTGTCGAATAAAGTCATGCTCGTAGAACTGCGTACGAACTGTCTCTTTCCTCCTTCGCCAGTTGCTGCGAATGATTACAGGCAAATTATGGAGGCAATGACATTTGTACGTACCTATACATAGGCACCCAATTGGTATGCAGACTGCATAATACATTACAGGTAGTCTTGCCTGTGGGCGCGGGGACGCGCATTTCTTTGCGCGTAGCGAACGAGCGTGCGCATTGTGCTGCGTGACGGGACGGGACGGCTGCATAATTTCGTTCGCCGTTCCCCCCCCCCCCCGTCAAAGATTTGTGACCGACGCTCGCGCGACGCCTCCTCGCCCCCGATCTGAAATGCACGCACGCACGCACGCACGCGCGCGCAGGCGCGAAGGCCATGGACGCAAAATAAACACTTTGGGACGAGAAGGGGGCAAGGTGGTGGGCGGGGTGGGGTACTTGGCGCCAAGAGGGCGACGACACCCTCATTACCGGACGATTCGCAGTTCATTGCTCGGGTCGTCGAGGCGCGAAATCGCTTCGCGTCGCGCCTTCCTCCGAACAACCAAGCAGAGGACGGGCACATGTACGGACAGCCGAATTGGAGCTCCGGATCGTAAAACTCGAGCCCCCAACAGAGAAACAAGAGAACTCTGTTCGTCCACAGCCCACTCTGGGACAGAACCGGCTGCCGTTGTCGTCGGCGGCGCGTGTGACCGACGGCTCTATGAGCCCTCGCCAGCGCCGAGCGTCGTTATTCGATCGCGCGCGCCCAGCGACGGAATTGCGGACACTCGCCGCGCGACCGGTCGCGGCCAGTCGAAGTGGGCAGGCGGCGGCGGCGCTTGTTTGCACTGCTCGTCGTCGCATATCGAGAGCTCTTGCGAGCTCCGCACGGGAGGGCCCCGCCTCGCCCTGACGACAACTGGACAGGGACACGGCCGATATCTGTGGCGCGCGCGACGGCGCGCGCGACGGCGCGTGTCGTCTTTGGCGGATGACGCGCCAAAGGTTAGGGAGGCTTTGCGACGCGGCGCCGCGACGAGTCTTTCCACGGACTGGTCTCGTCGAGCCCCTGTTGCCTATACGCCTCCTGGAGCGGCACTTGTGCGGCGCGAGAGCGGCTTTGCGTAAATCCGAAGCATCCTAAAGTCCACCCACACCCCCCTCAAAGGCCACCTTCGGTTGCGGCTGTCGGCAGAGTGATGTGTGTTCGCTTGTCACTCCCCCCACGTCCAAACAAATCTTCTGCCGACGACGCCTCGACTCTGCTCAGAAGTAGGCTTTCGACCATTCTCCAAGCTCCTGAGATTCGGCTTTCTCTTTCCAGCAGTGCCTTCTTCCTCGCCTTTGTGGCCGGCGGCCACTCGTTCGCGCCTTTTGAAGGTCGACAGCGTTCAGCTCACGAGAGCGCTGTTTGCAGCGGCCGTTTTAGCACCCCCCCCCCCGCTTTCTGTTTTGTTTCGGCGCTCCCCCGGGTGGGGGGGGGGGGGCGTGGGTGCCAAACAAGAGTCGGCCATCTGCCGCCGTGTCGCCAGCCACCTTTGTCAACAGGCTGTCGGCCGATTCGTCCACCCGCCCCCCCCCCCTCCCGTGCTCTCATCGCCGTCGTGTCCTGTCGTGCCCATTTTTCTCTCGCTGGAATCCCTGACCTTTGCGGATTTTCACGGTTCTTTGAATTTCAGACGAAGAAATCGACGGAGATGCAAATGCGGAGTAATTCCGCGTGAGTCACGACGACGACGACGAGGACTGGGCGCGGCCCCCGCCGAGACGACGAGTCAAGTGCGCTGCCCCGAGTTTGCCGGCCGGCCTACCGGCTGTGTTTGCCTTGGATTTCTTCTCTTGAAAACTGGCCGAATGGGCAAAGAAATGCATCGACGACGCTAGGCATTCGCGTCTGCGTCGCCAGCGCTGCTGCTGACCAACTTTCCGAGAATGAAGACGGCTGCTCCTGCGCCCGACTAGAGGCGGCATGGCCTGTCGACGGTCGGAGCAGCTGCTCTGCTTCTTCTGCTGCTGCTGCTGTTGGATTCTCCTGGAAGTTTCGTCTGCCAGAGTCTGTCAGGAGCCGCGCGTGCCCGAGAACGGCCGAGTCGCCTTCTCGAGGCCGGCTCCGCACGGGGCGGGCGACAAAGCCCAATACTCGTGCGACGTCGGCTTCATCCACCTGGGCGTGAAAGAGCGACTCTGCCGCGAGGACGGATCCTGGAGCAAGCAGCCTCCTGTCTGCGGTAAGAACAATTCAAAGCAAGCGGGTTGAAAAAAAAAAACACACTCTATTTGAATTTGTTTTACTAAAAGTTTCTACACGTCGGCCGACTTACAGTTGTCTAGCGGTGCCGATTCCTTTAGAGTAGGAAAGATCGACGCCCAAGCCTTGCAAATTATTCTGTCCGTATATGAACTCGCAGCGTACACGGTATGTAAATGTAATACGAACGGTATATAATGGGCTTTGAAAAACGAGAAGTTGCAGAAAATAGGTATGACGAATTATGATGACCAATATTACAATGGGCTACTGGTTGAACGCGCCACGTGCTGTTCAACTAAACAAACTACTGCATCGTGCTAAAGATTACATTGATTGCATAAACATAAACAGCGTGATGACATTACAGAGATCATGTTTCATACATGGGAAAATGAATTATTCATGTGTGACAGATGGTGGCGGGCAGTGGCAAAATATTGACATGATTAGTAGTCAATACCATGACACTCATGCGTTTGCATGCTCGCTACGTTTTGACGATTCAGATTTCAGACACTACAATTTCGGTGCATTTCAGCCGCAATTACATCATTAAAGACACTGCGCAATTACTTAACAATACAGTCGCATTTTCATTCAACTATTGTATGTACAGGGTGGCCCAAAAAAAAATGTGCCCTTTTTGTATTTTCCGTAACTCAACCTAACCATGGCGGATTGGGATGAAATTTTGTGGGCTTATAGCCAAATACAATCTGTATACGCCCTCCAAATATTATTCCCATCCGACCACCCACGCGCATTTTATGACCATGTTCCCAAAAACACCCAATTTTCGAAGTGACGGACCACATGAAAATGGACCAAAAAAAAATGTGCCCCCCTCTATCTCGGCCGATCGGGGACGGATCCGCCTGAAATTTTGCAGGCTACAGGGCACCCTAAATTCTACCTCGCATGCCAAGTTTCAGCTACTTCTGTTAAGGCTTGCTGTAGTGAGCGCTACACACACACATCAAACCACCCATTTTCAAATCTTTCTAAACATGTGCTCGATTTGAGCGCCGTTCTGCGACACAACCGCCCTCAGACGAGCTCGAAAACCGTTCTTTCGGTCAAGAATCACACTGCGAATCCACCCGTCGTCAATGCTGTCCCAAACTTCTTGCAGCCGCACTTTCAGAGACTGCAGACTGTCAAAGGACGGGTGCCCGTCAAAAACTTTCTGCTCGAACACCTCCCACACGCGATAGTCCATCGGGTTGCAATCGGGAGAGTTGGCCAGCCACTCCGTCGGGTGGATGAAGTCGGGGCACTGCCGCGAGAGCAACTGCACAGTGTCCTTTGCGGTGTGAGATGGAGCACCGTCCTGAAGAAAAATCCAGTCCTCCGATGGGAAAAGGCGCTTGCAGTCGGGGAAAAATCCGTCCGTCAACAGGCTGCGGTAGAAGTGACCCGTCACTTTTGTTGACGGAGGGACAAAGTGCAGTCTCGTCTTCCCAGCAGCCGACACGCCAGCTGCTACCATGACCTTCAAAACAAACCAAAATGAAAACTTTGTGAAAAAAAGGTTCAAAAACCTTCAAGCTTTTCTTTTCCCTCTCAACCAACAGACGGCCGGGATCAATGGCGCGCTTGGGTCCGACGCCATAAACTCTGCTATTCCGCGCGTTCCGTGGCGCCTGAGTCTCAAACCACTTCTCGTCTGTAAAGACCGTGCGTCTCACAGCATCGACTGGTAGCCGACGAAGCAAATTCTGCGCCCTCTTCCGGCGCTGCTGCTTCTGCAATGGATTCAGCTGATGGACTGGAACTTTGGTAAAGCATCGCAGCGCCAGATGTCGCTGGGCCCTTTGGACAGACGTCCTCGCGATGGCCAACTTCTGCGAGATTTTTCTTTGACTCAAGTGTGTCCCAGGATTGGAATCCTGAGACAACGTGTGACGCTTGATTGCTGCAATGTTGGCCTGCGTCAAAGCCGTTCGCGGTCGCCCACTTCCCGGTTTGCGCTCGAGAGAACCTCCACGCTGCTAAAGAAAGACCATAAAAACTCGACAATAAACTCAGAAAAAAAACCTTGGTTCGCTGGAGGAAACTCTGAATGCCTCTGAGCGTCACATTGTGATCGCCCTTCAAAAGCCGAAAAATTTTTTTTGCGCCAAAATTGTGATTCGAATGATAATTCCAGATAATTGCGGACAAACCATCCGAATACGCCATTATTTGACAAAAACAGGATCAAAAATATTTTTACAGTATTATTATTATGAACACGCATGAAAACAACCACACAAACAAAGACAAATTTTGCGCAAAGTTTGAATTTGTGTTACTAAAGCGGACCTGAACGGACCGGGCTGAAACTTGGCATGCGAGGTAGAATTTAGGGTGCCCTGTAGCCTGCAAAATTTCAGGCGGATCCGTCCCCGATCGGCCGAGATAGAGGGGGGCACATTTTTTTTTGGTCCATTTTCATGTGGTCCGTCACTTCGAAAATTGGGTGTTTTTGGGAACATGGTCATAAAATGCGCGTGGGTGGTCGGATGGGAATAATATTTGGAGGGCGTATACAGATTGTATTTGGCTATAAGCCCACAAAATTTCATCCCAATCCGCCATGGTTAGGTTGAGTTACGGAAAATACAAAAAGGGCACATTTTTTTTTGGGCCACCCTGTATGCATCTTACAACAAAATTGGGAATCAAAACAATCTCCACCAGACAATGCTCCATGAAAATACCGCAAACCCTCCCCCGGACGCTCTAGTTTCAACACTACTGGGGGTTCCCTATATTACAACCTCTGCATTGTCAGAGGTACTAAGGCTGATTTTGTAGTCTTTGCAGCGTTCTGAATATTTTCTCTTCATTTCATGGTTGAATTACCGCGGATAGTCGATAAAACGGCTCATTATTCGAGACACTGTCGTGGGTGGAGGGGCACTGCTAAAGGGCTTACGAATTTTTCGACACAGTGCTAGATCATGCAAACTGCAAAGGAGTTCACAAGCACAGAGTTTAGCAGTAGGCCCACTGTATTTTCTTCGTCAATTTCAGCGGTCAACGTGGCCCTCTACCATCCGGCCTACCAATCGTCTGCGGCGGTTGTAGACGGCCGTCCACTACAGGCAAATCTATCGACGGATGGAATTTTGGAGGGCGCCTGCTCGACCACGCAGTTCGAGCCCGAACCCTGGTGGAAAGTTGACCTGCTCGAGGAGCAGCTCGTCTACGCCGTGGAAATTCTGCTCCCGAATTCGCGTAAAACAAAATTTCTGCTTCTCAATTTTTTTTATCTGAACTTGAAAGAGAGAATCTCTAGCGTCAAACGCGACGACGCTGCGAGAGCTGAAAATCCGCGTGCAGGCGACCGACGGCAGTAGACAGACGTGCGCGAGCCACCGCGATGAACCACTTGGTAGACGTCGCTTTTCGCGATCAGATTTTCAATCAAAGTATATGTACGTAGCTCAATTCATTCAGCCACTGGTAAGCTGCACACGTTCATCTGCTCGCGCCAGCTGGCCGGCCGCTGGGTCGAGGTTCGAGGCCGCGAGACGTCGCTGCGAGTCTGCGAAGTGTTCGTCCTTTCAGTGGCCGCCGGTGAGTTCCACTCCCCGTGCCGTTGCGCTTCTTATTGGACTTGTTAAAATTGCGAATTTCAGCTTCGGCGTGGCAGTGCGGCAACGCGGGAGGGGCGATGACTTCTTACGGCGTGCACGGCGGCCGCTGCTACGCGGGCTCGAGCGGCGACGAGCGCCTCGCCTGGTTCCCGGCCCAGAATCGCTGCCTGGCGCTGGGCGCCTCGCTGCCGCTGCGGCTCGACGCCGACCAGCGCGTCTTCTTGAAAATGCAGCTGCGCAACCGCGCAACGCCCACGGGCGCCCAGCTCTTCTGGATCGGCCTCATGCGCACGCCCGTCTCCGGGGGATGGAAGTGGGTGGACGGCGTGAGACTGGCCGGCCGGGAGGCGGACTGGGCGGCCCACTCGGGCGACCCCGCGGCCGGGGCGACGAACTTCGGCAGTATCGGAGTGGGACTGTCGGCGCTCGACGACTGGCGCTGGAAGGTGGCCGCGAGGAGCGAGAGGAAGGGCTGGATCTGTCAATCGAGTAAGTCCACCATTCGCAGAGTTTGCTCAGAATTGTAGGAGTGTCGAGAATTTTAGAGCTGAGATTCTGCTCGAGTCCAGGTGTACCGGCCGCCGGCGGCCTCATGTTGTCCAGTCAAACGTACGCTATCGGCACGGCGGCGTACTACTTTTGCGCGAAAGGCTATCGGTTGATTGGAAATTCGAAGAGATTGTGTTTGGATCCGGGTCTTTGGTCTGGAGTCGTTCCTTACTGTGAAGGTAATAATTACCTAGTTGCTGAGGCAACGCTGGAGCACGTACGCACCGGCACGCGCGCACCGGCACGCGCGCACCGGCACGCGCACACCGGCACGCACGCACGCACGCACACGCACCCACGCACGCACGCACGCACCCACTTTAGCAATCGACTGCGGTCACCCCGACGAGACGCAGACTGCGGGTGTGGCACTGCTGAACGGCACTTCAACGCTGGTGGGGGCCGTTGCGAGGTACGCGTGCCCATTGGGCTACCGACTCTCCGACCGCCAGTTTGCGACCAGAGTCTGCCAGGTGGACGGAAGCTGGAGCGGACAGGCGCCCAAGTGCATCGGTGGGGCTCCAGTTGAGCGAGAACTCACACCGTATTCCATAGCTCTGTAACATGTTCCTGTCGTCACATATTGTTTGCATACTGTAACCATGCAAAACCATTCCTGTCGAGGTGCATAGGTTCATTCACATTTTTTCATTCCCACTGCAGCCGTGGATTGCGGCCGGCCACCGGACATGTCGAACGGAACGGTGCTGGCCAACGGTCGAACGTTCGGTTCCTATGCCAAGTACATCTGCGCCAAGGGAATGGTCATTGTCGGAGAGGCGACATTGCGGTGCGACGAGTCCGCTCAGTGGAACCCCGAGGCACCGCAGTGCTACGGTACGAGTGGAGTTTGAATCTGCTGCGTCCTGTCTTCTCTCCCACAGGGACCTCACCTTTTCGCTGCAGGCAAAGAATCGTACGAGGCGCTGCTGCGGGACATTGAAAACACAGAGAGGCAGAATTCGACCATCGCAACGACTGCGACTACGACCACCGTAGACTGGGCGAAGTTCAACGCCACCGCCCACAGAGAACAGTCGCCCAGTCCCGCCCCTTCCGCAGGTACGTGCATACGGCCATCAGTCGGCTGTGTCCATTAAGAACTCAGAATTACTAGTACCGAGGCAGATGGAAATGGTGTCCACATATATATGGTGGTGTAGCGCGCTTGTGGTGTAGCGGTAGCACAATGGACCGGTAATCCAGAGACATGGGTTCAATTCCCATCGCGCCAATTTTTCCTCAACATTTCAAGACAGTAATCCACTTCGCTTTTATAGTGCAGTTTTGATAGTGGTTCCTGGTTTAGAAGGTTGATGAACTCGGAGCTTTTAAACGTTCACAGCCGTTGTCGAATTGTCTTGCATTGCCTAGTCGACTATCGATCGCCGTCTTTTACGCAGTTTGTGCCCCCCCCCCCCTTAAAAGTTGGCTTGTGTCGACACATCCGGTCAACAGTCCACAGAGGGGTGGGTTGGTGGGGTGGGGGCAACCTGATTCGGACGTTGCAGCAGCAGCCCTGTCACCCTGCGGCCACAGCGGAGATCCGCATTGAAGATTGTTGAGGGTGTCCTGCGGTTCAAGTCGTCTACTGCTGGGGAAGGCAGTGGGGCGCGGGGAGGGGTGGGGGTTCCTGACTGCGGAAGTGTCGGCGGCGGCGTCACGAGTGCCTGTGACGCGCCTCCAATTGTCCCTTTAGTTGTTGTTTTGGCAGTTTTTTGACTCGACTTTGCTTGACCAATTTCTTGAGTCTTGACTGCGCAGCCGACATGCTTTGTACTCTAGACTCTTCGACTGCGGGTCTGCTTTCGGTCGCTGTTGTCATTCTGCTCGTCGGCTGCGTCTGCGTCTGCCTGTGCTGCTGCCTGGCGCTGAGGTATGTGGCCAACTCCCGTGCGAACGCGGAGTTTATGGATCGACGAGCTGCCACTTGCACAGGCGGCGTGGGCCCAAGAGCAACGAGCTGGAGACGAAGCCGACTCCGCCGTCCAGCTTCTACGCGGCCGCGTGCAATCACCTGGCGAAGGTCTCGGCCGACCGCCTCATCTATAGCCCTCCGTCGGCGGCGACGACCACGACGACCGAGTACGCCAAGAGCGGCGCCGCGTCGCCCGGCGGCAGCGCCGAAGCCGGCGGCTGCTCCGCCGTCGTTCCCGACGACCCGCCCGTGCTGCTCGACGACCGCCGACTCACGAGTCTGCCGACCGCGCGCCAGCAGGCCGCGAGCTCCGCCGACCAAGTCGTCTACTACACGACCTCGAGGGTCGCTCGTCTGGAGCTGCCTCGGCATCTGCTCAAGGTCGAGCCCCTCGACAACGGCAACGTGCACGTCACCATCCCGGCGCCGCCTCCTCTGGGCGCCGGCTCGAGTCTGCCGCGCAAGAAGGCGAAGCGGTCACGCGCCGGCCGCTTCCGCACCATCGGACGCGCGCTGCGCGGACGCTCCGCCCCCGGGGACGACGAGGACGACGAGCGCGGAGACGCCGCCGTCATCTACGGCTTCTCATCGGCCGCAGTCGAGTCGTCGCCTCGGGGCCGCTCCCAGGTATTGTGATTTTTTTTTTACACTAAAAGAGACAGCCAACCAACACAGGGCCCTAGAGAAACAATGATTGGCCGGGCGAGCTCAGGTGGGGCTTCAGCCGAACAGCGAATTCTGTCCACTCGCAGGAATGGGCCCCGTCAGTGACAGCGTCCGTCCCTTACGCAAGTGGCTCAGTAACTCGGTCGGTGGTACCGCAACCAGAGTTGAACCCCGACCACGAGAGCGCGCCGAGAGCACTGAGCTATGTACTCGCTAGTCTGTGCCATTCAGAGACGCTCCCATCCGGACCGGCAGCGCCGGCTCAGCTCTGCCGACATTTTCGTCGTCGGTCCGGTGTCGACGACCGCTCACCTGGACCTGACGGAGAGGCGCTCGGTGGGCGGCGGGCGTCGGCCGGCCAGTCCGACGGCCAGCGACGACGACGGCCTCCGCTCCGAGTGGTCCGACGAGCCGGGCTCGGCCTCGAGTCGGCGCCAGTCCGCGGCGTCGACCGCCCCAGACCCGCTCTACGAAGAGCTGAAGACGTTCGGAGGCCGTCGCCACCCGCCGGCCCACCCTCCGCCGCCGGTGCCGCCCAGAATGTGATACATTACACGCACCGCAGGACCAGAGCACAGTACATGAAGTATGCTCCCCAATAGTACCAAGACAACAAGTGCGAGTAATAGAACGAAACCATAAGCGAAACGGTTGCGACTAGCGCATCCGACGTACTCGACGCACCTTGCAAGTCTCGAGGTACTATTGGCGAATTACACTCAAGTTTGCGATGTTGGTTCTGTACTTCTTGTATTCTACTGCGTACGACCGTTTTTCACGACTGTCGACGAATGGACCCAACTGAACCAATAAACTCAGTAGCCTTTTTTTCTCACTGCCCCTTTTCACGTGCATTGCGAACGCCAGCTTGTCTCTCCGCACTCAACATACGATGCGCATACACTGTACCTCCACATGTACATGTTCGCCGCACACTTTCCTCCACGCTGCTGTGCCAATTGCATCTTTCTCCCCCAATTGTTTGCCGTCGGCGCGGCGAGGCGGCGCTTTCTCGACGAGAAGAAGCATTGTCGAGCGGGCCGCCGCTTCGCGTCGAGCCGCTAGCTTTCAGGCTCGAGTGCCGGCGGCCCCCCCCCCCCCCGCCCGCAGCCGGGGCTCGTCGACAGCGCGGGACCGGAGTTCGAAGTTGTCGTCGTCGTCGCCGACAGATGCGCCGAGCGCGGCGGCAGCGGCAGCGCAAGAGGAGATGGCCGACTTTATCGTGGCCAAGCGAATTCTCGAGTCGCTCAACGTCACGGAGAACGACAACCGGACGCAGATCGCCGAGGACGCGGGCGAGAATCTGTACGCGGGGGAGAACCTCCTGCAGAAGACCACCCAGCTGGTGCTGACGACCCTCGTGGAGCTGCAACAGGCGACCGGGGACGGCGACGACGGCGACGACGAGCGGACGACGGAGGCGCCGACGGAGCCGCCCACCACCACCCTGCCGCCCAGATACCTCTCCTACTCGCCGGGATTCAGTGCGTGCGTGCGTGCGTGCGTGCGTGCGTGCGTGCGTGCGTGTACAACACGTCAGCGTTACCCTGTGTGCGTTAGCCCCCTTCTATACATGTGTCAACAATTCAGCAATTTAATTTTTTTTTACTGCGTCACTTCAGTAGTTCCCCCGGGTGGTTGAGGGAGGCTCTGCGGCCGACTTTACCAGGATCTACTTGGGCTGTCCGTCAAATTGACGCCTGTCTGTATATGTGGCTTCAAATCGTAAAACTAATCGATACTTTCAGACGTCGGCGTCTCAGTCGGTCTCTTGCTCATGCTTCTTCTGATTCTCGCCGCCGTCCGAGGGATGTTGTTCAACAAAATCACGCGAGTGCCTTGCGAGTTCTATCCTGGAACTGTTCTATCCTGCACTGTACATCGCATATTTCACACCAACACGCACGCACACACGCATCACCAACCGCAAAGTTCAGTCGGAGCAGCTACTTTCGCCGCTCTCGTCAGCAGCTGTCTCGTTACGCGCTCTGGCTGAACAAGCTGCTGCTGGCCGTCAAGGACTCGGTGCTGCGCCTTTGCCCCTGCCTGCGCGGCCCGGCCGCGCGCGGCCGTCGCGAGCGCGGCAGCTCGCGCACCGCCCTCTCCGAGTCCGAGCAGGGCCGGATCCGCTCCCTGGTCGCCGGCTCCATTCAGCTGCAGATGTCCGAGCTCAACGGCGCCATCGGCCCCAGGGAGCGGGCGAAGGCATCGGTCAACGGCAACGGCGTCTTCGCGACGGAGAACGGTGCGGCCGCCATCGGAAACGGACCCGAAAACGGTGCCGCGACCGGCAACGGACAGCCGGCCGCGCTCGACTTCATTGAAGTCACGGAGGAAGAAGCGGTGGTGTAAGCGTGTGGACTACTGTATATGCAAATTCGGTCTCGTACACGTGTAGCGCGCACCGCATACGCACACGCTGATCATCTCAGACGACGGATCTCTGCCCTACTGGTCCCCTAGTGTGTGTCGACCGAGCGTGCAAATCGAGTGGTTACTGTAAATTCATGGGTGAACGCTCCCGTTGCAGCTGTACCGTACGAGTTCTCAGCAACGAACGAATACACACACTTCCGGTACTTGCTTAACACACACACACACACACACACACACACACAATCTGAGGCCACACCTTCCATCCGCTGGCGAATTGCGTTCAATTTGGACACGACATTTGGTTTTACGATTACCAGTCTCTAGAGCCGCACACCAACACCGAATGCTCAGCCATCGCAATCGAATTGATTCCACGAAAATAGCGCAACAGCTGTGGGTCTGCGTTCGTCCACTCAAAGCGCGACGCGTCCCACAGCCATCACTGCATTCGCTCGAATTTCACGCTTTCTTCAACCGTACTACGTTCTTTCCCGAACACAATGTTCGTCGGGAGAACACTCGCGACTCAACGGACGCTGCGTTCGTCGCGCCGAACAGAACATGCTCGCACGAACAGAAGTCGAAGACAACAACAGAACAAGTACGTATGGATGGAGAAGTAAACAAACGGGGAAAAGCCAACAAGGACAACGCAACATGCGTGCGTGCGCGCACGCGCGCCTCAATCTGTCCGTCTGTGTGCGTTCGTGCGTGCGTGTTCGTGTGTGTGTGTGTGTCCATAGAGAGAGGGAGGCGACATATACGCAGGTAGCGACAAACAAACAACAGTGGGACGGCACACAGACAGCGATCGTATGGGCGGGGGGCTCCATCGGCACTTGGCTCTCTACTTACTCTAATAAGGCACCCCCTCGCTTTTTTTGTTTTGCCACGGAGTAAACATAGGAGAGGGCGCAACAACAGTGGCGGAAAAGAACGGAAAAATTGCCAAGTCGTCGTCGTTGGGTGGGCGCATATTAGAGGAGTGCTTTCTCCCCTCTCCCCTTAGAAGAAGAGGCCGGCCATGCCGCCCATCTCCTGCTGCTCCTTGACGAACATCTCGAAGTACTGGTAGATGATCGTGACGGCCAACAGGATGCCAGTGCCGCTGCCGATCGCGCCTGCAAGCGTGCGTGCGTGCGTGCGTGCGTGCCGGTGGCGCGTACGTGCGTGTGTGCCGTTGCGTTCGCGCGAGCGTTCGACTAGAAAGCGCACCGATGAAGTCGGCGGCGACGGACAGCGCTCCGATGCAGAGTCCACCGAACGCCGCGGCGGTCGGTATGTATCGGTTGAGTTCGTGAATCATCGACTTCTCGCGGTGGCCGCGCATTACCATCTGCTGCTCCTTCAGCTGCTTCGCCACCTGCAACGATAGTCAGGAATGATTTCCCCGAGAAATACGCGCGAGAGCGAGTAGCTTTGTGGTATGGCGTCGTCTTCGCGCGCAGGTGGTCGGGGGTTCGACTCTCACGAGAGTTCTTCATCTCATTCCATTGGGCAAGGGATGGGCTAATAGCCTAATCCCATTTGCCGTAAGGGCGACGGTCCCTAAGTCTCTCTAGAGGCAAAAAGAACTGCGACGCGACGCGAATGGCAATTGGGCGCTGTGTGCCAAAAGTTGTCGGACTGACGTCTTTGGCGCTGGATCCGGAAACGTCGATCCAGGTCTTGGAGAAGAACGCGCAGCTGGCCAGCATGAAGACGATGTAGGCGAGCGCGTGCACCGGGTCTTGAAGGACGCCCCCCAGGCTCTCCGGGGGGCTCAGGTAGTAGCAGATGCCGCCCGTGGGGAAGCTTCGATAGCCACCAGAGGCGTCAGACCAGCTGCCCAGCAGCGCGATGAGGATGTTGTTCGGGAACTTCGAGGCGAGGATCTGCAAGAGCGGCGTGTGTGTCGGTGCTGCACGTGTGATGGCGTGCGGGCACGGTGTCGGGTCACCTGTGAGATGACGTATAGGTTGGAGACGAGCGCCGACTGCAGGATGATGGGCATGTTGGAGGTGTAGAAGAGCTTGATGGGGTAGCTGCTGTACTGGCCACGGTAGCGCGCCGACTTGATCGGCAGGTCCACGCGGAAGCCCTGCATAGAGAACAAGTGCTCGCTCTCTCGTGTCATTACTCACACAGGTTAGGTGGCTTGGTGGTAAGGTGCTGTCTCTGTGTGTCCGTTTTTGGTCTTTGTGAATCGAGGAAGGTCCCTAATTGGGACGGAAAGCTCTTCAAGAATAAAATTTTGCCTGTGGGGCAGTGGCGTAGCCAGGATTTGGTTTCGGAAGAGGGCATTGATTTCCAACTTTTTAACAGGGTTCCCCCTTTTGCGCCGCAGGCAAAAATGTTGAAATTTTGGGCTACTTTAGAGCATTTGAACTCTTATTTTGGGCTATTTTCGAGCAATTTTAACCTATTTTGAGCTACTTTCGAGCATTTTAAGCCTTACAAGCGAGCTAAAATGCTTTCTCTCTCTCTTCTTTCGCCCAAGCATTTTTGCAACAGCAACCCTTTTGCATTTTTTTGGCTATCACACCATCTCGGGGAGGGGTATACCCCCACTACCCCTCCCCTTGGCTACGCCACTGCTGTGGGGTAAGGCTGCAAAGAAACAATGCGTGCTGTCTCTGCGAGCTTGTGGTCGAGGGTTCGACTCTCACTACGCTGACAGCGGTACTAATTCCCTTGGACAAAGGATCATGCTCTCATTGTTTTTGTTGTCTACCCCTCCACTATGTGTTGGAGACTGCACCAAATAAAAGTTTTTCACTGTCTGCTGACAAACGCACCTGGAAGTATATGACGACGGCGAAGACGAGGATGGTCGCCATCAGGTTCATGAGGTTGGGCAGGTTCTGCCGGTAGAAGGCCTCGCGCAGGGCGCGCACCTTGTCGTTGCGCGTGGCCAGCAGGTGGAATAGCGCGATCACGGCGCCCTCGAACTCCGTGCCTGCACGGAATCATCAATCGGCATTACGCACAAAAAAATCGATAAATCGAATAAATTTATCGATCGGCACCTCTGCCCGTGTTGACGGTGCCGGGACTGAACGCCTTCCACATGACCGTCTCGCAAATGTTCGTCGCGATGAACAGAGAGATGCCGCTGCCCAGACCGTAGCCCTTCTAAAAAAAAAAGAAAAATACATCTAAAAAAGAAAAATGCAAAAAAAAAAAAATGCACAAGTTGAAAGAAACGTTTCGTAGCTGGAGGGGAGACAAGAGCTGTACGAACAAAATGTTTGACAGACAACCCGATCTCAACACGTGGTTGAAACAAGCTTGAAACAAACGGCAAAAATGATTCAGTCTATGTACAAGTGTGACAGCGTAATCGGACAACAGCAGTCCGCGCAAGTCCAACTTTTCATTGTAAAGCGTTCAATGCTGAATGACTTCCGCGTTTGCATTTGTCGATCGACGGGCGTGCGTGCGTGTGTGTGTCGTGGGACGTCGTAGAAATGTTAAAATTTGCTACTTTTTGCGCATCCAATTCGAACAGTGACAGTGTCACTCAGGCACGAGCGCACACGCACGCAAGCACGCACCTGGAGTAGCTCGTCTAGGAGCATGACGATGACGCCGGCGACGCATAGCTGGAGCATGAGCAGCAGACAGATGCCGGCTCCGATCTCGGACGGGTCGCCGTACAGGCCCGTCATCACGTAGACAATAGCCATGCCGATCGTCAGCACCATGCCGAACACTGCAACGGGTACACGTTGTTCGTAGACTGTGTACTTCAATTCAAGCAGTTGAAGTGAAGCACATGGGGAGAGGGATTTGAGATACCCCCCCCCCCTTCAACACCAGGCTCTCAGTCTCACTTTCATGTTGCAGAACCGGAGCCGATTTTCCTTTTAAACATGACGAACATTTAGACTGGACTCCAGATCACCAGTTGCACCTTTTTGGCTTTAAGTCCATTTTTAGGCGAAAAAGTGCCACTAAAGCCAAACTTTGATGCATGCAACAACAAATCTATCTCGAAAAATCCCGTTTGCCTTTGTTGTCCTCGCTTCAAATGAAACTTTGGCGATCAACCACCCCTCCCACCCAAAACCAATTCCAGTGGGGGGGGGGGGGCTATGAAACTTCACGTATTCCCTTTCAACGAGTTACAGAGATCAAAGTCGGCGACAGAGCGGGTGCGGACAAGACAGAGGAATTGGTACGGTACATTTCTGGGCTCCGTTGAACAGCGCCCTGTCCTTGGGCGTGTCTCCCACTTCGATGATCTTGATTCCCGTGAGCAGCTGCATGATCAGACCCGACTGCACCACCGGCGAAATGCCCAGCTCCATCAACGTGCCTGCAAATACGCGTGGGTGGTGCGTGCGTTTGTGCGTGCGTGCGTGCGCGCGCGCACTGCCGACCCCTGTTGGAGGCGTAGATGACGCGCAGCCAGTAGAAGGGGTCGGCTGAGTCGGAGCTCATGATGCCGAACAGGGGTATCTGGCAGCAGACGAGGTACACAAACAGCGTCACGGCCGTCCAGAGCATCTTCTCTCGGAACTGGATCTTGCGCTCCGGCTTCGCCACCTCCGGCACCAAGCCGCAGAACGGACGCACGAACTCCAGGAACTTGACTGCAGCGAAAAGACACGCAATAGAACGAGAACTGTTGTGAAAAATGCCAAGAAAATACGAGACCAAAAGCGCGTCAAAAGTCCAATACTGTGGCTAAGACTGAGAAGGAACACTACGCCCCGGGAGGCTGTGAAAAACCACAAAACTTAAAAAAAGACATGCTCCTGACAATTTCTCGAGCAAATTCTGCAACCAAAGTAGCGAGGAATCAATCGACTCACGTCCCATGGTTGTCCAGCGGCTCTCTCAGCAGCAACGGATGACTTGACTGAAATATCGAATCCAACAGCGAACTACTAGACAAACGCACCAACTGGAAGACTGTCACACCGAGACACGCACGCACGCGCACAGCCCCACTGCAATGCAAAGGGGGCCGCACCGACACCCCAAAGGCAATGCGAAAATTCGGGAAACCTAAGCTCAGTGAACCAGTGAACCAGTGAACCAGTGAACCGAGAGAAACACACCATAATATTTTAAATGCGTTGACGCTCAGTGCTTAACTGTAAAATACTAACAACGCGATCACACACAATAGGCTTAGGCTAATAGGCTTAGACTCAGGATTTAGGTTCGGGTTCGTGCGAGCGTGCCCGTGTGCGCGTGCCTGTGCGCGTGCACGTGCGTGCTTGAGGATTGCCTTAGGCTTAGGCTTTTGCTTAGGCTTAGGCTTCAGGCTTGTGCAAGCGCGTACATGTCCACATGTCTGCGTCCCCGCGCGCATGCGTGCGCGCCTGAACGCGTGCACGTGCGTGCGCGCTTGTGCGTTTGTGCGAGCGTGCGCGCGTGTGAGCGTGCGGGCGTGGGTGTCCTTGTGTATCTGTGCGGTGCGTGCCTGCGCGCGTGCGTGCATGTGCTTGTGTGCGTGCCGCGCGTGCGTGCGTGCGTGCGAGGGTGCGTGCGTGCCTGCAGAGAGCACGTGCGTGCACGCCCATGCGCGCGTGCATGTTAGGTGTGCAGGCATGTGGACATGCGCGCGCAAAAGCCTAAGCTTAAGCTTAAGCGTAAGCCTAAAAAATAAAATAAAATACAACTATAGGATTACTTAGATTAACCTATTGTAAAAATTGTGGCGTGTGAGGCGTTGTTTTAGTATTTAACGGTTGAGCAACGAGAGTCAACGCATTTAAAATATTATGGTGTGTTTCTCTCGGTTCACTGGTTGACTGGTTCACTGGTTCACTGAGCTTAGGTTTCCCGAAAATTCGAACTGCAACCACCGTAAGACAGGCGTTCCGCGCGAAACGAGGCCGGTTTTACATTCCACTACGACTAAATGCGAGTGCGCACATTTGAAACCGACTTAAAACGTAGCGAGCAGCTCAGTGGTTTACCTAGAGCATCGTTTCGGCGCGCTCCCGGGTTCAACTCCCACCACACAACGGCAACACAAATGTACTATCCACTTGGGCACTGCGTCACAAATTCACAGCTAAATATATCGTAAACCCTAAAATTAGATCCCCGGGGCCAATTGTTTTGTTCGAGCTCTAGGAGGGTGTATGATTATAGGGGGGGGGGGCTAATTATAGGGGGCTTATAAACTGGAAGTGTCGATGTGTGGGAAGCTTTGTGGGCGGAAAGGCGCGTGGAGGTGATTTTTAAGGGAAAATGGCGCTGTGCAGTTGCACACACGTTGGCACACTCTAACACACTTTCACACAATCTCACATGCACATACATGTACATACATACACATACGCGACCATACATAGACCCAGACATGAAAAAATTTTGCCTTTCAGACGATAGTCCATTTAGGGAGGGGGCGCAATTATAGGGGGGGGCTTATTATAAGGGGGCTAATTATAGGGTTTACGGTATGCGTTAGGAGTTGAGTTCTCGTCTAGGTATTTTGTGATTCTACGCAACAAAAAGACTTTTTGTAGGCTGTTTGAAAAGGCTGAACTCTACCACAGTGTGGTTGCCATAACGCAAGCCTTCACTCCGCTCAGCGTCGCACAACAGAAGAACTTTCTCCAAGACTGCGAGGCGACACTTAAAATGTAGAGCACTTCGAGAACGGAAAACATAGAAGAACCGAGTGTATCACCACGGTATCACAGTGAATCCATCTCCATCCGTACATCGATTGACCGATCGCGTACGCGCGTGCCAGCACGCTTTTACCGCGGGAAACGATAAACGAAAAATCACTACCGGTATACGCATCTATACGAGGGTACGCCACCACACGCGCGCACGATTGTCAATTGTCATAGAGGCTGCTTCCCTTCCCGATATACCCACTAATCCGTCGCTACACCACCCTCACACCCCCGGTTCGGTCCGTCGCGCAAGAAAACACAAACAGCTTCGAAAGAATGTAGTGAATTTCGCGGCAGAAAGACAAAAAACCAAAACAGAAGAATTCAGGCCCCCCTCGCTCGTTGGTCATTGGCCAGGGACGACTGGAGGACGGTCGGCGCCGGCGTCATCGATTGGCTGCTGGTTCGGTGCCGCGGGCAGCTCGAAAACTTCGCGTATCACCGGATTCTGAAAAAAATTGAAAATCTAAACGTCGGACGCAGGGCAGTGCTGCAGGTGTCAATTCTACCTTGGTGGGGCTAGCATGTTCCATATTGGCGTAGGCGTTGGTGAAGCGCAGACGCATGCCGTCCAGCTCTCGCAGCTTCAGACAGAGCTGACCGAACAGGTGCTCGGCCGACGAATCGAACCGAGCCCGAAGGTATCTATGTATGTACGCCGAAAGTGTTCGAACGAAACAAGCCTCCTCCAACACACACACACACACACACACACACACACACACGCACGCACGCACGCACGCACCCACGCACGCACGCACGCACGCACGCACGCACGCACGCACGCACGCACGCACGCACGCACGCACGCACGCACGCACGCACGCACGCACGCACGCACGCACGCACGCACGCACGCACGCACGCACGCACCTCATGAGCAGGCCGGCGTAGGCGTCGCGTTGCGCGAGTATAAACTCTCGATTTCTCAGTCTTCTCGGCTTGGGATCGAACAGGGCGAGCATCTTGCCCAGCTGGATGATCGCCCAGTCCGTCCGAAGGCGTCGGTCGAACGTCGAGAAAAATCTGCGCGTGTGCGTACGCGTGTCAGTGCGTGCGCATGTTCCCGTGTGTGCGAGGGCGCGCGGACTTGAAGTTGTCCTTGAAGAGGTTGGGGTCGCCGGAGGCGTTGACAATCGCCAGCGGTACGGGCTTGTTGCCCAGCGCCGGCGGAGTATCGAATTCGTTGGTCTGGTCGTTGTAGCAGCCGGCGGCGCCCAGGAAGCAGTGAGCCATTGACGAGCCTGCAGTGGTCACTCATTTGCATGACGTCACCGCGCAAGCGCAAGGCGCAAGCGGTAGTTCAGCTAATGAGACGCCGTGCTCCGTCCTTAAGAGGCTCAACATCCGTTGCTATGCGAATTGCCAACACAACTGCGGCGCAGACTCATTAAAACCGATTGCTTAGGTAGGTATAGGATTGCACCCCGCCTTCTCCGACTTACAAACGAATGGTGTTAGTCACATGTCATGTCATGAACTGTCACAGCGCAGACACCACCGTCACCCCCAGTTCCCGACCCGAGCGCCCTCAGCCGAGACAGCGCCAGTCGATGAACGCACCCTTGAGCAGCGTGATCTGGTCCTCGTGCTTGAGTCGATTGAAGGCGTCGATGCGCTTGCAGATGCGGGTCATCCTCCGGACGGTCAGCTCCGTGAAGGTCAGCAGGTCCTCGCGGTCGGGCGTCACCGCGTCGTAGTTGAACTTGGCGTCCGTCGTCGGCTCGTTCATCACCTCAAACACGTCGCTGTCGTCGCCGTGATTAGTCGGTGTTTGCTCAATGGTGGTACTGGTCACCGACTGCACCTCTCTGGCCTTGAGCAGCTCGCGAATTTTGCCTTTATCCTCCTCCGATAAGGCCAGCGCGTCGAGGTCGGCGTTGACGACGGGCGTCGCTTTGGGCGGCGAATCATCCGCAGGCGGCTGCTTCTCGGTGGGAGGGCTGACCGCCTCCGACGGCAGCTTCTGTTCTTCCGACTTCCGCTCCTCCGAGCCATCGGCAGAGCAGCTCTCGTCAGCGACTAAAGCATTGATTGTAACTATGCGAGCACTCCTCTCTTCAAGAAATGTTGAATTTTTGAAGCTGGACTAATTCACTGCCAGCACATCTTTTGTCTTGTTTTCCGCACACTCGCATGTCACTGAAGAACACACACGTCACAACACGTGCTACGACCCACTGGAAGGCGGCGCTGACTCCTTGGTTATCGAGCAGGCTGCGGAGCCGCCGGGACTGGGCGCGATGCTGTTGAAGAAGTTGGTCGAGTAGAGCCGGTTGATGGGGATCGCCTCCAGGGCGCGCTCCATGCGCGTCTCCGCGTCTGAGAAACAGCACAATCCCAACCCTACACCCGTGTGTACACTCGGTACGTGCTGCTCTATAGAACCGCCCCTCAAACAAGCTTTACCACTCTCTCTCCAGCATTGACTAGCAATTCCCAACCAATATCGAATTACCACTACTATCGTTCCAGTTCCGCACGCCCACCATGTTCCATTCGAGACGTGACGAGCTCGACGAATTTGCCGATGGTGCGGCCGGGAGGCAGGCGGCCGCACGAGCAGGTGCACTCACAGGTCGCGGGCCGGCGGCGCTTCTGGCAGCGCGGCCGCTTCGCAGCCGGCCGGCGACCCGCGCCGGCCGGCGGCGGCCCACGACCCGCCGAGGCCTCGTGCCGTAGCGGCGGCAAACGGAACGGGCTCGGCCGGGCCGGCGGCGTAGGGGCCGTCGCGGCAGGCGTCGGGCCATTGCCGTTGCCGTAGGCCTGTCCGCCGAAGACGCCGCCAAAGTCCACGGCTTGGACGACGACGCCTCGGGCCCGGCCCTGGCCGCCACCGAGCAGCGTGGAGGCGCAGGCCTCGCAGACGCGGCTGTCGGCGCCGACGGCCGGCGCCATGAAGCAGACGCAGCAGCTGGGCGGCGCCGCGCTCGCGCCGGGAAAGGCGTCGTAGTCGATGGAGAGGTTGGAGAAGCGGCCAGCCGGAGGAGCGGGAGCGCGGCCCCAAGCGTCGGAGCACTCGAACTGCTGCGGAAGATGGTGGTGCTGCTGCTGCCGCTGGTACTGTTGGCACGCTCGGTTGTAGATGGACATTGTTTTTCACGAAATCCGATCTCTCCTCGCTAATCTCTAAAAGCGACGGACAGCACGCGTTTTGCCGCTCGACGCTAATTGAAATGAGAAGGCGGATGAAAAACGCCAGCGACCGGAGCAGGCGGACGGGAAATTTTGCTCTAATCCCACCTCCACCCCTCCCCCCAGCCACCCTCGGGCTCGGGCGGGCTCGGACCGATCGATACAAAATAACGAAGCACCGGCCAGCCTAATGAAGCTCGTGCAGGAATGGGGGGAAAGAGCGAAGTGTGGCTGCGAGACGCGTGTTATCCAACAACAACTGCGTTGTCCAACAACGGAGCTATAACTACCTAGTCGTACCTTCATAACAACACTTTTCTTATGAGTGAGTCATCGCGTTTTGACGTCGACAATTAAGGGCACTCACGGGCTTGTTAGGGAAAACGAAAACAACATCGGTAGACTTCTTGAAGCAAGCGGCATGGTATTAGTTAGACCAGTCTCATCGAACACGAAGGGATGCATTGAATATTTTATTTTATGGACTTCAATTCCGAAATGCCCTCATATATATATTATTGGGACCCCCCGATATATACTATTGATAGCGCCCTAGCGCGCAAGAGGTGCTCACAACGCTAGCCAAACACGGCACTCAATTCCCGGCGTAGGGGCGCTAACAAACGCAATTTTTTCATTTCAGTCGCCGGAACCTTCCGTCTAGTGTGATGAAATAGCGCAGAGCGCGCAAACAGCCGCAACACAGCCCGGCGCCTAGCGCCAAAACCCGTTGTTGTGAACTGAAGGACAGGGAACGCTACGCGTTGGAACGAGCGCGTCACGTGACGACAGCGAATTGATTGGCCGCGCAGCGGACGCACGCGCGCTGGCGCCAGCCCGTGGTTCGACAGGGCGCGACAAACAACAGTAGGTCGCGAGCGAGCCCACGCACGCACGCACGCACGCACGGACGCACGCACGCACAGTCTCAAATTTTTCAAAGGCATCACAATCGGTGCCGTGTGTGTGGAGAAGGTGATAACGACACGCAGGAGACCATTCAGAACAAGTGCAACTGCACCAACGTCCCTCAGACAGGACGCAGAGGTTGTCATCAACTGCGCCATCGAGAAACCGGACGGAGACTATGCAAATCTGGCTGGTTTGCCCGACTAGTCTGTGCAAACAAACGCTCACACAATATGACCGATACTAGGTAGCAGCAGAGTTTTCATTATTAAGATACGTGTGTAGTGTAAGTCAAGGCTGATTCATAATTATCAGTGGCACCGATTCGGTATGTAGTAGAAGCAAACGGGCCAGGTTGTAGCGCTAAAGCTGGGCTTTTCGGCGGGCATCGGAACGCCTGCAGACGAATCTCATGCTGTCATTTGCATAATCGCCGAACGTCCCTCCGACCAGAGACTGACTTGACTGGGCGTTTTTCCAAACGCAAGAGCACGTGCAGCGGCAACGGGTCTCCTATATCTCTCCAGATGCAGTGCGGCGAGCGAGCGTGCGTGCGCGTCCGGTGTAGGCGTGAGAGCGTGTGTGCGTACTGGCACGCTCAGTTGATGGCCCGGCCGTCCGGGCAGCGCGCGGCGCGAGGGGTGAGAGCGGGCTTTGGAACCCGGTGCTGTTGCTAGGGACCTGCCCTGTCGTCGCAGGCGCGCAGCCAGCAACCCGTGTAAGAGAGGAGAGAATTGGAGAGCGGACAAACTCGACGGCCGACTGACTGACTGTCTGGGGCAGGGCGGGTGATGGGTGGAGTATCAGCGACCTCTAATTTGTCTTTTCTTCTCGGTGGCAAAGCACCGACGGACTGGAAGCCCTAAAAGCCCACTGAGGTTATGGAGCGGATATCAAACATGTACATCCGCTTCTTACTGCCTTCGGGAAAGCGGAAAGCAGGTGCGACACCGTGACGCCATAGAGGCCTTTTCGAGCCCAAGAAACCACCACATATGAGCGACTAGCTAGAAGACACTAAGCTGCGAGAAGCTAACGGCAGCTCAAGCTGGAACTTGCACCTGTCAAGTCCCTGCCAGTCGTCACACGTTGTCAACGCAATTCATCGATACCGTCACTGCCTTATAGCTCGCGGCTTGATGATGTGAAGCCGACGTAAAGAATCGCGAGCAAAACTAATTACTGCTAGAAGGAGGGGATTGAACCTACCACGCAAGCTGACCAAGTAATTGGTAAAAGCAGAAAGTGATTAATGAGAACGCTAAATCACGGTGGTCTAAAATCCGTTGACGTCATTATGTTCGACTTACACATTGAGACACAGGTTCGGCGGGGCATCAATCCTGCGCATACGGTGGATTCGGGAGGGCAGCAAATATGTACAATGGGAAACTACATTTCTATTTTGTCTCGTAAAAGTTGTAGGTACACGCAGAATTGATGTACTATCTATCGTCCAAATATCGCAATTAGACTGCGCGAGCTCGCTCGAAAGACAAACAAGCTCAGGCTGGATTCGAAAGCCAAACCGATTGCGTAGTGCGAAAAATGCCGTCTGCTTGATACCCTCCCGCCCTGCCCCACTCGATATGTGCCTAATACAATACTGCGCGAGTCCAGAATAGCAAACAGCCACTTTGTCTTTTCACCCCCCCCCCCCCCGTCGCAGATTGAATGAGAATCGAAATGAACGCGCGATTGCGGGATCGACGGCGCGAACATAGTGAACGGAATCGTAAAATGCGCAGCTACCTGCTGCCTCGACATCGCAGCGCAGTGTGCCACCAAGTACGTCAGAGCGTAAGTCAGAGTCAAGAGCGGCAACACTGAAAAGACGCCCAGCTCCGATTGTTATTCTTTAGACGCTCCCGTCCGATCCTAGACGACGCTTTGCATGAGGAAGCACTGGAAACTACCGGCAACTGGCTTAATTAACGAAGTGGGAACACAGCGAATCCAACAACCGTGCAGAAGGCTGAGTCGTCAACAACTCTGAGATTGCTACCAGTGTCAGCAACACGCGCCGCAGCCAATGCGATGAGGTTATCTGCGAGTACATGTAGCATACGGATAGCTGGGTACACGGGACGACACGCAAATAAAGGGTGTTTTTTTTAAATTATCACATTTCTTTTTTGAATAACTTTTGTTTCCTTTGTCGGATTGTTTTGAAATTTGGAAAACTTATACTCAAGACTTTAGGATTTTGTCTGAAAAAAGAATCGTCGAATTCGGTGTAGGATTCCGAGAGTTATGGCGCTCCGAATCAAATGTCTCGTTTTTTGGCAGATCTTACGAACGAAATCGGTCGTATCGTAACTGATCAGTACTGTATGCAAAATTTCAAACGCAAAACTTTGCTTTTGCTTTGCGCGGGCTCGTCTAATATGGTCGGCGTACAGAATTCTCTAGTGCTGCTCGACTGAAACCTCCCCTCTCCATCCGCCCTCCCCCCACTCCATTATCCACCCAACGGCCCTCTTCTGGGCCAGCTCAACAGGGTTCAAGTCTTAGGCTTAGGCTTAGGCTCACTCTGCGCCTCCACGTGGTGATGCCTGGGCGGGCAACGTCTCTTTTATGAGGCGACAAAGCGGGGGGCACTGCTAGCATGATTTTCAAACATCAGCCGAACACAGCACCAACACCAGCCCAGCAATGGTGTTTTTGTTCTCAAAAAGAGACATCTGATTTGGAGCGCCATAACTCTCGGAATTCTGAACCGAATTTGACGATTCTTTTTTCAGACAAAATCCTAAAGTCTTGGGTATATGTGTTCCAAATTTGATTACAATCCGGCAAAGGAAACAAAAGTTATTCAAGAAAGAAATGTGATAATTAAAAAAAAACACCCTATACTTAGGGTACACCCCAACGCACGCCCGTACCACAGCGGATATCTTTTGTGGTAAAACGTCGCGTCAGAAACAAAGATTCGATAAAGTAGCTTATAAAAAAGCGTAAAGAGGGAGAGAAACACCACAATTCGCTCGCCAAACTCGAGAGTAACGCCCAGATCGAATTCACTCCGGGCGTAATATTCTGGACGTAACTTTCTTTGATGATTTCCTGCGCCGCGCTCGACGACGCGAAGCGCGAGGTCTTCCCAACGGACTCGGCGTATTACATCTCGATCGTGCCGGCGCTCATTCCCGTCGCCTTGTTCTTCTCGCTCTGGGCCTGGCTCGGCGCCGAACTTTTCGTCAACAATTAGAAAAAATTTTAAAAAAATTTAATTTTCGAGTGCGCGAATTTGCCTGGAGTTCTAATGGAGCAGCCACTGGAGCGGGCGCTCGAAGCGGCATCGGCCAGGTATTGGTGTTGTGTGCCCGTCTGTGGTTGCGGGCGCATGCGCTGTG
Source organism: Paralinhomoeus sp. GSCO2_6 (assembly GCA_030248085.1). Lineage (NCBI taxonomy): Eukaryota > Metazoa > Nematoda > Chromadorea > Monhysterida > Linhomoeidae > Paralinhomoeus > Paralinhomoeus sp. GSCO2_6. The sequence goes on along the minus strand of JASAMY010002379.1, from coordinate 39,527 downwards.
TCCACTGTACGCTTGCGTGCGTGCGTGCGTGCGTGCGTGCGTGCGTGCGTGCGTGCGTGTAGTACAGTAGTAGCTCCTCCCACCCGAATCTGCAGTGGTGACTGCCAAGCGGCGCTGGTGACCGACCGCCATGGCTTGTTGCTCGGCTTCTCTGGAAGCTTCGAGAAGTTCGAAGCCGACCAAATCGCTGCCTCCGTCGTCGCCGAGCTCTACAAGACGGCGGAAAGGCTCGAGGTTCTATTGATTGCCCCACCCCCTCATTCATTCATGATTTTGATTGCTGGAATGCAATTCCCTTCAATTCGTTCAGATGCCGAAAAAGGGCGCTGCTCCCACGGGAGGCGCGCTGCTAGCGGTCGAGTATCAGAACTCGTGAGTTCTTGCTTGGCGACCGACGCACGAACGCGCGCACGCACAGACACGTATACCTGCCCCCATACGTGTAACCGGGGCTGGCAGAGTGGGGGGTGGGCTAAATGGCCGAATTCTGCGGGGGGGGGTCTCTGGAGCAAAAAATGGGGAGGTTGTCGACCATTTTTTTGAATTATACTAGTACTTTTTGGTCAAAATGGGTCTAAATAGGCTCTAAACAGTGTTATTTAGCTGTTTTATGGTTATAATGACACTGAAAAGCACAACATTTACTCACTTTTATCTTATTCTTGGGCTCGGGGGGGGGGGGGTGTTGGAAAAATAGAGGGCCCCAACCCCCTCCCCCACATTTGCAGGTATGCCGCCCCCACCCCCACCACCGGAAACCACTCAAAAGTGCAGAAAACAGTGCAACGGTTTTGCCATTTTTCATTTGTACATATTGCTATGGGAAGGGAGGGGGGTCCTTCCGATCATCTGATGGACCCATCAACGATAAATTATCTCACGGTTTGCTTGGCTCAAGCGAATCGTTTTTATTTCCTCATTGAGACAAGAAAATGTTGCCTATGGCGCAGTTCTGCATTGCGTCCCGAATTACGTGGCCCCTCCCTTGGCCTTTCGAAGTTGGGAAGTTGACGCTCCCTTGGTTCAATTTCCTGACACGTGTCAGTGGCAAGCACGCACCGACGCGCACAGCGTAATGTCGTTTAGGAAGCTGTTGGTCGGTCCAACAAAGGACAACAAACACCTCGTCGTCATTCGAAAGTGATTGCGCCACCGCTTTTGGGCCCATACATCGCGCTGCCTTTCCGGCCCACCCCGACTGGTCGCGTGTTTGTGCAGATTTGTTTTGATCGCTGCTTTTCATTTCTGGATTCTGTGCGTGTTTTTCGCTGCGCACGCACGCACGCTGCCGTATTGTGGAAATCGAAAACCAGTATTGCATGGGAGGCTGCAGCGCAATCAGCAAACGCGCACGTACCAGTGGGTTTCACATTTCACTATGCTGTGAAGAGGCCAGTTGCATAAAAGCCCCTTAGGCTAAGTTACACTTTACACGAACGAAACAGTTTTAGGGTCAAGTTGGCTCTAACTACAGTTCGATGCATAAAAGCCCCTAAGGCAACCATTTTAGTTTGTATCACTAAATTACCAATCGGCCGCATACTTTTTGATCAAAATTGCGTAAGACCCTCTCTCTACGAAAAGATTGGCGACAGATGCGTGTTTTTGTTTCCTTTTCATCGTAGTGTGGCCCAAAACGCCTAAAAGACGCCGTCCAAACTCCAAACCCCCAAGACACGCCTGGCTTCACCCAACCTACACCAATGTCTAGACACCCCACTTGTGCTGACTCGCTTGCAACTACACGTATGGCTGTTGTAACAGCTGTGTAAACGTCATCAGTCTGTGCACAAATTCGGTTTTTTGACATCGCATTGCTAGACAAAGACTGTAGCGCGTACTGTACACAGCTGCGCCGCTGAGCGCAGCGCATTGCAAGTTTGCACCAAACGAGATGGCGATTGGACAGACAAAACAGACAGACACAAAGGGGATCAGCGCAGCACGACCGACTCCTTGGCCTTGACCTCGACCATGACGTAGGGCAGGTCGGGGTGCAGCTTCGGAATGCGGTACTTGACGAAGCCCTAGAAATACTGGTCAGTGTATGTCCTGTATCTGGCATGCTGACAAACGGTCCGGCAAGCACGCACGTACAAGGAAACAATAGGGTTTGAGAGGAGGAGGAGGCCCTCTGAGTCGGAAGTTGCCAAGACGTTGCAGTCTTTTTCAACTGTGTGAAGGATAAAAGTCTATTTGCGTCTATTTCAATTTTTCTTTTTTTCCTAGACCCCCTATTAGGGTGCCGGCCACCTTCTCCCTTCATCAAAGGGCCTCGTCATGTAGTTCTCCCCCTTCGGCCCTGCCCACTTGACCCCGTGTCAGACGTGCGTGCGTACGAGCACACGCACACACGCACGCACTCTCGCGCGAGTCAGCAGCACGCGCACCTTGGGCCTCACGTTGCGCGTGAGTCTGCGCAGCGTGGGCGGGCCCGTCTGCGGGCCGTCGTCGGCGCCCCTCCTCTCCTCCTCGTAAAATTCGTGCGCCACGTCCCCGTCCTCGTCCGTGAACAGGTCGCTGCAACGCACCGACCACATACCGACACCCTCGTCCCCTGTTCGTTTCTTTATACTATTTATACGCTCTGCTACACCTAAATGTTGGTGCTTTCAGCGTTGACGATAAAACAGCTAAATAACACTATTTACAACCCATTTTTGACCAAAAGGCACCAGTGTAAGTAAAAAATGGTCGGCTAGTCCCCTGTTGCTCTGGAGACCCCTCTTTACGCTTACTTATATTTACTCTTCCAGACCGGATTACACGTCTGACCCCTCCACCGCCCCCAGAACGCTCTCGTACCCCCCCCCCACTTCAAAAACCCGGTTACATCTATTGGGGGGTAGGGTTAGTAGACAGATCAGATGTGAAAACGTTTTCGCAAACTGAGGATGATACACGCGATTGAATAGTGTGCAGAAAGCTCCGAAAAAAAAGAGAGCAGTAGCTGGCACCGCGCGTGTGCGTGAGGGGCTGGCGTGGCGCTAGGCTACACCCAAAAGACGCACCTCCAAGCGCCCAGCACCAAAGGCGCCAGCGCGGCGGCCGGCTTGAAGTGACCGGACTTGGGTGGTCGCGCCAGCTGCGTGGACGATCCCGTCTGCTGCTGGCGTCTACTGAACAGCGCGCCCATCCTGAGACAGGAGAGCCTCCTCTCTGTAGATATTGCTCTCGATCTAAACAACTCGCTCTACTGATGAAATGAAATCGTTCCCAAACAACTACAACTCCGTCCAGAGGAGCGTTCGAATCTCAAGGACCTCCCTTCTCATGCTTAGAGATGGTTTTTGAAAAAAAATCGGCCGTTTCTTTTATTAAATTTCTTTTCTAAATTAAAGGAGGGTTCAGGCGATGGAAGGTGCCATATATTAGTGTAAATATACCTTGTAGAGGGTGTTTCAGAGCTATTGTGACCTACAAAAGCATTGAATGACCATACAAATACATAAATAGCTTGCTGTACACCCACAGGTACACAACAATGTACAATGGTATGTACAATGTACAACATATATACAACACAGGGAATGTGGTGGCATGTACCTATGTCGATATTCTATGCTTAAACGCATAAACGACCATACAAATACATGAATAGCTTGTTTTACATGCACAGGTGCACTACAATGTACAATGGTATGTACAATGTACGACATGTATACCACACAGGTAATGTGGTGGCATGCACCTATGTCCATATTCAATGCATAAGTGCAACAAAGGGCCAAATTTACCACTGTATCAGGCACAATCTTGAAGGGAAGACACAAAACTGGTGAAAAACTAAAGGGAAAACGTAAAATATAGTAAGAAAAACAGAAAAATTTCACTTTTTTTTATTAATAAATTTTTTTTTATTCAAAAAAGAAAGGTCCCATAAAAAATATTTTCGAAATTGAAACCATCTCTACTCATGCTCAGTGTCCATTACTTCACATTTGCCTGCGTTTCATTATTATTCAGCTAACGTACGGTGTACAGTCTTTTGCAAAAGGAATGGCATAGAGATGGTGGCAGCATATATATGCACAAATAGCGTGACGTCACACAACCAAGCGCTCATGACTGCCCACCAACCGTTTATTGACCCACTAGGGTACAGGGAACGCAAAAAAGAACACATCAACACGGAAACCTGGTGTGCGTATAAGAGGGCAAGCAAACTGTGTGTACGCAAAGGGTGTGGGTATAAGAATAACATAGGGGGGGGGGAGATCTCGAAACGTAATCGGCAACTCGAGAGTCACACCACAAAATTATCCGAACCTCGCGAAGATCTGTTGAAAATGGTGGTATATTGCGAGGGAGACCGCGCCCAAAATATAGATCGCGCCAGACATAGATGGGACAATGCGGGTGTACACAGCGCAGCTATCTATGCGAATTTGACCGTTGATTAGCCGGAAAGTGAAGCGTACAGCAGACCGAGACGCTCAACTATGACCGTAGGAGGAGTACATAGGGGCAGAATTGTTGAAAATTTCGACTCTTCGAATTTCACTTGCTTTGGTAGAGCGGCGCGTTGGCCGGCTGGTAGTCGTAGGAGGGCGGCGGCTCCGCGGTGAACTTGGCGTTGCCCACGGCGTCCACGTGCGTCAACTGGAACTGCAATGACAAAGACGGCAGCTCGTGTCGGTGTGAGCCAGACAGAAGGTGTGCGTGCGTGTCATGACTGCAACTAAATGGGCGTCCCTCCCACCGTCGAAAGTCAACAGCCCCCCCCCCCCCCTCCACCACTCGGTCTGCTCCAGCTATAAGCATTCTGTGTGTGTGTGTGTGTGTGTGTGTGTGTGTGTGTGCGTGCGTGCGTGTAGGCGCGTCCACAGACCCTCTCCTTCTCCTCCAGGTAGGCGGCGTAGCGCTTGAGTGTCCAGAAGGCGAGCAGCTCGACGACGAGCAGCAGCACGAGATCGCCCAGCAGCGCGTAGTAGGTGATGCCGAAGAGCTCGCTGAAGACGCCCAGCATCTTGGAGTTGATCTCGGCCAACTGACGACGCTCCTCGGCCGTCATCACGCGACGCTGAGCCCGCTGCTGCTCCTCCAGCGTTTTCTAGGCGACGAGCGCGAGCGTACGTACGGGACGACGCCCAGCGCGACAAATTAATGAGCAAAACGCGGGAAGGGAGAAATGCGTGCGAGCCGACTGGAAGTTCCCCCACCCCATTTCCCTTTGGGGAGCATGGTTGGGCGGGGTCCTCTGAACAGCAGGTTGGTCTCCTCTGGGAGCTGTCCGTCCTGGGAGGGCGTCCCATCGGTCGGTCAGCGGTTCCAAAAGTAGCAATTCCGGCAAACTGTAATTGGGGGTTACCCCTCCCCCACTGTTTTCAACACCCACCCAACCCCCCAGAATTTTCCCAAGGGGTTTTCACTCTGTCTAAAACGATAAAAGTGAGTACATGTTGGTGTATTTCAGTGCTTTTCAGTGTTACATGACCATAAAACAGCTAAATAACACTATTTAGACCCTAGTTAACCCATTTTTAACCAAACAGTACCAGTATAACTCAAAGAATGGCCAGCTACCGCCCCCCCACTCTTCCAGACCCGGTTACAGGCACGGGAGCCAGCTTGGTGGTCGTCAATGACGCGATGTGATGTGATGCGATGCGATGTGATGCGTGTCCACGTTTACAAGCGCCGCACACAACAATCACATTTTCCTTTGTGTGTGTGTGTGTGCGTGCGTGCGTGTGTGTGTGTGTGCGTGTGTGTGTGTTGGGGGGGGGGGGGGGATGGGCCACGGCGAGCTGGCGCTCTGCTCACGTTCATGTAGCGCTCGAATCCGCGCGCGACGCAGGGCGAGGTGGGCGCCGCCGTGTAGATGCCGACGGCCAGCACCAGGAGAATGAGGCCGATCGCGACCAGCTGCCGTCCGCTGGCCACGGTCACGAGGCCGCGTCGTCGCTCCTTCGAGTGGACGATGAAGAGGCAGACCAGAGACACCACCGCCCACACGAACAGCACCAACAGAGCCAGCAGAACCAGAAGAGCCAGCCAGCTGCTGCAAGCAGGCGTGGAGATTGGAGAATATTGCAAATAAGTACGCAAGTCGGAATTGTTGCAACAGCATAACACAGTGCGTGCCCATAGAGCATAGAGGGTGGAAGGACAGATCATAGGTGTAGGTTGGGTCAAAAGCCCGGGAGGGGGGGTGCATAGGTGGGCTCAGTTGTGTCTAGAGGGGTTAACCCTCCCCCCTGGCTATAGCCGTCCCGCTTTTTTTGCGGGAGAGGGCCCTAGCCATCGCCAATATCGAAAAAATTGGCTAAAGACGCGCGTTTTTACTTCCGTTTCAGTGTAGTGTGACCCAAAAACGCTTGAAAAGTGCAATTTAGGCATAGTTTTGAGTTTGACACATTTTCGACCAAAAACACCGATTTACACGCTATTTTGGGGCGACCATCTTCCATAAATCTTCCACTTCGACCACCCCTTATCGAAAATTTTCGATCCCGGCGGGATGGTGGGAGACCCCCCACCCCCCTCGAAACCCCCAGACATACGTGGGCTCAGGGGGGTGTAGGAATTTTCGATCCCGGCGGGCTGGTGGGAGACCCCCCCCGCCCCGCGAAACCCCCCGACAGCCGTGGGCTCTGGGGGGTTTTGGTGGGGTTCACCCCCTTGGCAATGGCCGTCCCGTTTTTTTGCGGGAGCACCCCCCCCCCTCCCCTGGCCTTCGCCATCCTGGATAAGTTGCGGGAAACCCGCTCTCATTATTGAAAAACTTGTGGATTTATGCGTGTTTTTGTGTCCTTTTTCAGTGTAATGTGACCCAAAAACCCTTAAAAAGTGCTATTTAGGCGTTGTTTCGTCACATTTTGGACCAAAAAGTACCGATTTACGAGTTATTTTGGTGCGAAATCTTCCACTTTTGCAACCCCCCCCCCAACAAAATTTCCGATCCCGGACATTTTACCCGGGATGGCTCTAACCCCCCCTCGAAACCCCCAGCCACCCCCCCCCTGGCTTTTGGACCAATCTACACGTATGCCCCCAGAGCCACCCCCCCTGGCTTTTGGACCAATCTACACTTAGGGGTCTAGAGGCATCCCGGGTAAAATTTCCGGGATCGGAAATTTTGGAGGAGGGGTTGTCGAAGTGGAAGATTTCGCACCAAAATAGCGCGTAAATCGGTCCTTGTTGGTCCAAAATGTGCCAAAACAACGCCTAAATAGCACTTCTTAAGCGTTTTTGGGTCACACTACAATGAAAAAGGACACAAAAACACGCATATTCACCCAATTTTTCAATAATGAGAGAGGGTTTCCCGCAACTTATCCGGGACGGCGATGGCCGTGGGGGGTTCCTCCCGCAAAAAAGCGGGACGGCTATAGCCAGGGGGAGGGTGAACCCCCCCTAACCTCCCCTGAGCCCACGTAGGCGCTAGTCCAGTTTAGGTGTGCAAAAAAAAATTAGGTGTGCATCAAAAAAATAGGTGTGCAACCACTCTAGGTGTGTAACAAAAAAATATATTTAGAGCTGCACACACTTGAAAAATAGGCTTTGCTTAGGTCTTAGGCTTGGCTCAGGCTGTCTAGGCTTAGGCTAGGCTCATGCTCGGAATTAGGATAGGCTTAGGCTTCTGCTTAGGCTTATGCTTTCACTTAGACTTAAGCTCTTGCTTAGGCTTTCGCTTAGGCTTAGGCTTTCGCTTAGGCTTAGGTTTTTGCTTAGGCTTAGGTTTTCGCTTAGGCTGTCGCTTAGGATTAGGCTTTTGCTTAGGCTTAGGCTTTCACTTATGCTTAGGCTTTCGCTTAGGCTTAGGCTATGCTTATGCATGAATGAACGCACTCTTGCACGCTGGGACGCCCACGCACACAGACACACGCTGGCACGCTGACACTGACCCCCCCCCCCACTGAGTCCACCTATGGGAGATGTGTGTGTACCTATGACGCGAAAACGGACATCGAACCCGGTCAAATCGCAGAACTGGTTGACGGTGAACCAGTTGGAGAGGGTGCCGGCCGTGAAGAGCAAGCTGAGAAAGCCGACGACAATGCTGCACGTCTTGAGGTGGCAACAGCCGCAACAACACGGCAAGGGCATCTCATATCTCATATCACGATCTTGTTATTTAATTTCCAGATCAAATCGAAGAAATCAGAAATTAACATGAAATCCCACCAACCTGGTACTTGGGGTCCGCTTCGTTGAAGCCAGCGCCGCCGGCGTACAAGCGAGTCGCCATATTTGTCGGAGCAGATTTTATAGGGTGGGGCTACTCTACGGAACGGGAAAAATCTTCCCATATGCACCATATGCACCATATGCACCATATGCACGGGGCCTTTGTTATTTCGGTGCGACATTTTTCCCTCTTGTCTCTCCGTCTCGCATATCTCTAAACCGGGGGAGGGGGTTGTTGTTGTTGGATTTGGGGCGACGCTAGGAGGCCTGTCAATGGCCCATGTAGCCTACCCATCTCCATGACGCCTTCCCGTCTACAGCCGTATAAAGCGGAAGACTTTCGGAAGAACGCCATCTGTAATCTAGGGCAGCGATGGCACGAGAAAATCCATGGAAAGGGAAGTCCTCGATCTAGTGGCGCCATCAAGAATCGAACCCAGGACCTTGCGTTATCGGGTGACCGGGGGAGGGGGTTATCGGGTGACCAAAGGCAACCGCCACTTTTAGGCACACTGCGTTTTGCGCTCACCACCTCCCCACCTCCCCAACCTTTAGCCTTAGTTTTAGGCTTAGGCTTAGGCTTTTGTTTAGGCTTAGTTTTAGTCTTTGCTTAGGCTTAGGCTTTTGCTTTTGCTTTTGCTTTGGCTTAGGCGTTTGCTCAGGCTTAGGCTTAGGTTTCGGGGAAGTGGGGAGGTGGGGGAGCTCAAACCGCTATTAGCGCACTTTTATCTGTCCGTCCGTGCACGTGCATGGGCTCGTGCGCGTGTCCATGTGTGTGCATGCGTGGGCGCGTGCACTGCCTGTGCGTGCGCGCGTGTGCGTGCATGTGCACGTGTGCCTGTGCGTGCGCGCGTGCACTGCCTCTGCGTGCGCGCGTGTGCGTGCATTTGCACGTGTGCCTGTGCCTGCGCGCGTGCACTGTCTGTGCGTGCGCGCGTGTGCGTGCATGTGCACGTGTGCCTGTGCGTGCGCGCGTGTACTGCCTGTGCGTGCGCGCGTGTGCATCCATGTGCGCGTGTACTTCTAAGCCTAAGCGAAGCCTAAGCGAAAGCCTAACCGAACGCCTATGCGAAAGCCTAAGCAAAACCCTAAGCGAAACCCTAAGCGAAAGCCTAAGCGAAAGCCTAAGCGAAAGCCTAAGCGAAAGCTTAAGCGAAAGCCTAAGCCCAAGCTCATCCTAGGCCTGCCTAACCAAAACCTAAGCAAAAACTTAATATAAACAAAAATTCAATATCGTTACTATAAGCCTTCAACGGAGCGACAAGGGAAAAAATGTCGCACCGCAATAACGAAGGCCCCGTGCATATGGTGCATATGGTGCATATGGGAAGATTTTTCCCTACGGAACGGATTCTACGGAACGGAATGGAATCTACGGAACGGCGCGGAGTGGGTGGAGGCAGAGGCAGCGCGTTATCTAGATGGTAGCGGCGCCTTCCCTCGCCCATTCCGTTCCGTCCGTGGTCCATTCCGTTCCGCTCTGCCTCCATTTACTACACAAGTAGATTGGCGAGTAGCCCCACCGCACGCCATTATGCAATTGCGTAGGTCAACGTAAAACATTGTCGTCTTTCAGGTCCAAGCGCGGAAACGAGCGTGACGGTGCGCGACGAAAAGAACAGCGAATCTACGAACGACACTGGTGGTCGGATTACTTGCCTGTACAAGTCGCATAACGCAACGACACATTACATTACATCACAGCTTATTCAGGCGCGACCTAGATAAACTGCAACGTGCGCGCGTTTCTCCACCACGTCGCTTGGCTGGAGTCTCGCGATCCGGCTTGAGGAGGTGCCCATGCCGTCGTAGTAGTAGTCGTGACGTCCAATTCTTTGGATGGACGTGTAGTGGCCTGCGTTCAATCGTTCCAATTATTTAAAAAAAAATTCAGGACAAGTGTGTGTGTGTGTGTGTGTGTGTGTACCTTGGCTGAACAAGGACACGGTTTGAAGCCGAAAAGTGCGTCCCATGAGCCGCAATTTTGCTGGCAGTGCTGCACGGACTGATGGGTCACTGCCTCGGATATTGATCGGCAGGATCCACGGGTATTTGGCAGCAAACTGCGTCTGGGGAATTCGAATTCCGTCACAGATTTGCATGCGCACGCTGAATACAAACTAGTATTTTTTTGTCAAAACGCTGCTGAAAATCTGGTTACCCGTTGCAGTCGTCGTAGTGCCACTTTGATGACACGGTGGGCGTGGTGGTGTGTACTTCTCGCCGCACGGCGATGGAAATCCGTTTACCTCGTTTCGGATTGCGTCCTCCATGCTGTCTGCTGACTGTCTGCATGCATCCGATAACTTTGTTCATTACTCGAAAGGAATGGGTCTAACCGCATAGGTAGCTCAAAAAAGCTTACGTGTGAAACGAGAACCGCTGGAACGTGCGATGTTTTGAGCGCGTGGGGCAGGATTCTTCACTGCAAATTGACGAGCGAATGCAGCGGAACGCGTAGCCCAGATACTCGTTGATCAGTTGGTCCTCTTCGGTAAAAAAATCGCGCTTTGCTGGAATGTGCACGTGAAGCCTCGCTGTCTCCCTAAAACGTTGTACTGTGCGCAGCAATAAACCTCGTTCGTCTCTGTTGGTCTGAAGGATGGCTCTGACGCTTGGCTGTGACCACAGCGACTCGACCAAGACCTTCTTTGCCAAGTCAACGTTGCCAGTGTTCAACAGGCTGACACTGTGGTGGATGACGAAGTCGACCGCATTTTGTGAGAGGCTTGTGAGAACTCTATAGACCGATGAAAGGATCCTGAAAGCCACTCGCTGCACCCAGTCTATTGCGCAGAATGGCCGTCACTTACGGGTATTATTTCCCTGAAGTTAATTTCAACTAATGACTTTTGCACTTTCGCACTTTTGCAATTTGAAACGTTTCTGGTGTTATTGTGTCACCTAATCGATGACATGATCGTTGCCAGTGGCAGGCTGTCATGGTGAGCCGGCATCGGCTCTCTCCCACTGGGGATCAGTGGGCGAGCGGCACAGATCTAGCCATTGGAATTGACGAGTTGCATCTGCTACAGTAGGATGAGTGTACACAGCTTCTTGACGACGTCGGCGTCGCTGCTGCTGCTGCTACTGCTGCACGCGCTCCGCGTCGAGGCGACTTTCGGTGGGCTGGCGTCGGCGGACCCGAATCTAGGTGAGCCGAAGATTGTTGGCGGCGCTTCTGAATGGCCTTTATGTCTGACGATCTAAATTTACTGGTATGTACATGTATGCGCTTTGCGTGTGCTGCAGTGCATTTGCCAAGTGCTTGTCACAGCGCAATTAGAGCCACGTGTTATTTTCTGGTAACAGTTTTTCTGGTAACAGTTTTTCTGGTAACAGTTTTTCTGAGAAGTGGACGCCTGATGCGCAAAGGAATCGAAGTGTCCAAGTCGTTAAGATTGTGTCATAAGGATCGTGTCGTCCATATCAGCCAGTAGGCTACAATGAGAGTGTGGTTGCAGTAGATGTCCAGAATTAACAAAATTGTTCACAAAGGCTCGTCTATAGCTCGAGAGAGTACGACGCACAGGTACCGTAACCTTAGCCCCCGGTGGTTTAATTATTTCGTTCGAGCCACAGGAGGGTGTATACCGTAAACCCTATAATTAGTCCCCCGGGGGCTAATTGTTTCGTTCGAGCTCTAGGAGGGTGTATAATTATGGGGGGGGGGGGGCTAATTATCGGGAGGCTTATAAACTGGAAGTGTCGATGTGTGGGGAACTTTGGCGAAAAAAGGCGCGTGGAGGCGATTTTTAGGGAAAAAGGCGCTGCGCACACACACGTTGGTACACTCTAACACACTCTCCTCACACAGTCTTACATGCACATACATGTACATACATACACATACGCGACCATACATACACCCAGACATAGAAAATTTTACTTTTTGGACAATGGACCATTTAGCGAGGGGGTGCAATTATTGGGTTTACGGTAATTATTGGGGAGTAGTATTACGGGGTTTACGGTATATGCATGCAACAATGGCTCAATTGTCAGGCTACCGACAGCGCTGGTGGCGGGATCTTATACCGAAAGGCGACACCATCTCCTACTTTTCGCCCAATCCAGAGAGCTGCTACGAGGATTGCGTGCTTGTAGGCATCTGGCGGTGCCAAACATGGTTGTTTCATAAAACCATCAGCAGGGGCGCCCGCTCGACCCCAAATAAAGAAAAAAGTTGATCACCCCAATGTGGAATAGATCACTTTTAAAAATTGGACTAAAGTGGACGCACCAAAATGCCTCCCCATTGTGCTGATCACGGAAATTGGCGATATTTTGGTGCGGTTTGGTCGGATGGCCCAAACATCAATATTAAAGTTGTTTTGCCCTTCGACGTAGAACATTTTATTTTTTGGAGTCAACACGCTCCGACGCACCAAAATATTTCTGGCAAGTTTACAGTAAGTTTCTCGTCAATCCTCGTTAATTGTGTTTAAAACCCTGAGAACTCTCCAATGTCGATGCGCGCGCCTTCCTTCAGTGGCGACTCGTACTGCATCCACTACAGACAGTGTCAAGGTCTCGTTCAACTGTTCCCTCAAGGCATCGAAGCTGTGGCCGCACGTGCGGGTGAGACGCTGGCCCAACAGGACGCACCGCACCCACTTTCAAAACGTCCCTCCCACCATACCTGTAACTGGGGGCGGCACAATTTTTCCGAACCCCCTCCAGCCCACCACCAGATTTTCCCAAGGGATGATCACCTGGTCAATGTTGTGTTGGTCAAGTAAATGTTGGTGTTTGTCAGTGCTCTTCAGTGTCATATGATCACAAAACAGTTAAATATCACTATTTAGAGACTATTTATACCCATTTTTTTACCAAAAAGTACCAGCATAAATTAAAAAATGGTCGGCTACCCCCTCTGCCACACACTCTTTTACCCCGGGAACCCCCCAGAATTGGACCATTTACCCACCCCCCCCCCAATCTTTCAGACCCCCGAGGTATGGTTGAACCCCTCGCCGATGCGACAACTTACCACTAAGCTATTCGCTCGTAAATGCATGGTTTGGTGGTGGACAGCTTTTGAGTTTGTTTGTGCAAAACGAAACCCATAGTTGGTACACATATAATAGATGTGGACCCGTCGCCGTTGATGCCTGGATTCGAGCCGGTGCCGCACGCACCCCGGAAAGCGTTTGCACTCCTGGACGAGACATTCAGTCTGGACGCTCACCGGGGGCGGATCGCGATAGAACTGTAGCGGCACGAACGCGCGCGCACACGTACGCACGCACGCACGCGCGGGGCACGCACGCACTGCGATTATTATCACCGCGAAACGCCCCCCAAGGCGCAACTTCTGGCGTACTCGAACGCAACCGGACCAGTCTCTAACCGGGCGCATATGCGTCTGTTCTGGCCGCAGTCGATGGAGGAGACCCAATTTGCCATCGATCGCCTGGTTTGTGCTGGGGGCGCGCGCTGCAGAGCTCCGCGCCTTCAGCGTGCGTGTGCTCGCGCTGTAGACAGACTACGGCGAGAGTTCCGCTTTGATCGGAGTGAAGCGCGTTGATCCGTTCGACACCGATACGGACGTCTCGGCCAGCGAGTTCGTCTTTGTCGACAATGACGGCTCCGGGACGCCGGTGCAGCACCTCTACTTGCCCGTCAACGTTTCCCAAGCCGGCTACCCCAACACGATGCTCTACGACAATCCAGACGCAGGCTGGCAATGGTGGGCCCAAACAGCGTCTCAAGCTCTCAATGCTGCGCTAGAGATCGTCTCGCTGTGTAAGTTGTGTTGCTGGCTCGCTGCCGTGTATAACTCTCCAGTTACCTTATCGTAAACCCGTAAACCTACAATGAGAGCGCCTCCGATCTCGGATGCCGTCCTAGAAAGGGACTTCCAATGAATGGGGGGTGTGCTTGCTACTGTAGGCATGAAGCACAATTTCAATGGTGCAAGCCATAAGCGAAGTGTCCAAAGCTCAGAAAGTAGATCGAACGAACACTGTGAAACTGCGCCAGCACGCAAGTAGTGTGTGCCCTTAGTGAAGACGAGTCGTTCCCCAACTCTAGCGGTCGCCATGCCATGGCGGTATTGACCGTAGTGGACACGTGGTCGAGCACGCGTTCGTGCGCCTATTCAGCCAACTGCGTCGCGTCGACCCGTCCGGTGGGCAGCAAGGGCTTCGCGCTGCACGCGGCCGGCGAGCGCCTGCGCGCGTACGGCGTGCGCCGAGCGTGCGGCGCGCGCGCCGACGCGGACGCGGCGCGGCCGGCGCGCTGCGCGGCCCTCTGCTCGGCGGACGCGCTCTGCGTCGGCTTCGCGCACTCGGCGACGCAGCGCGTCTGCGTCTTCTACGAGGCCCAAGACGCGCCCACGGGCAAGATCCCCGACGCGCTCTTCGACCTCTACTGGGAGACGACCACCGTCTGAGACCAACACACCAACACATAAGAAGTGTTGCCGCGATGAAAGTGAATCAAACCAAGCCATTTACTCCGTTTTCCTCGTTAGCGTTGCGGTGGTTGTGGTGTTCAGGTCGCGTTCTCATCGAAATCGCTATCTCAATTTTCGTTGTCCATGCACGCGCGCGCGCTACTCGAACAGGGTGAAATTTGTTGGCCTGTCCAATCTGTCAAGCTTCACCAACGTCATCACAGAATCGCTGATGTGTATTGCTTGTGCGCTACTATCTATAGTCACTACGCATGTAAAATGTGTTTTTCGAAATTATCACATTTCTTTTTTGAATAGCTTTCGTTTCCTTTGTCGGATTGCTATGAAATTTGGAACACTTATACTCATACCTGTAACTGGGTCTGGCAGAGTGGGGGGGGGGGGGGGTAGCTGGCCGATTTTGGGGGAGGGGGTCTCCGGAGCAAAAAGTGGGGGGGGGGGGTAGCTGGCGATTGTTTGAGTTATAATGGTACTTATTGGTCTAAAATGGGTATAAAAAGGGTGTAAACAGTGTTATTTAGCTGTTTTATGGTCATATAACACTGAAAAGCACTGAAAAACACCAACAGTTACTCACTTTTATTGTTTTAGACATGACGAAGATCCTTTGGGAAAATTCTGGGGGGGGGGGGGGGTCGGGGGGGAGTTGGGGGTGGTTGAAAAACTAGTGGGGGGCCCCCAAAGCCCCCCAACCACCCCCCCAGTTACAGGTATGCTTATACTCACGACTTTGGGATTTTGTCTGAAAAAGAATCGTCGAGTTCGGTTGAGGATTCCAAGAGTTATGGCGCTCCAAATCAGATGTCGCTTTTTGGGCAGGTTTTACAAACTAAATCGTTTGAATCGTAACTATCCAGTACTGTATGCCAAATTTCAAACGCCAAACTTTGCTTTTGGCTGGCGCAGCTCGTTTTACGGTCGGCGCACAGTATTCTGTGCTGCTGCTCGACTGAAACCGCCCCCTCTCCATCCGCCCTCCCCCACTCCATACCAACTCAACGGCCCAGGTTGGTTGTTCGCCATGTGAAATCTGCCCAAAAAGCGACATCTGGTTTGGAGCGCTATAACTCTCGAAATCCTCAACCGAATTCGACGATTCTTTTTTTAAGACTAAATCCCATAGTCTTGAGTATACGTGTTCCAAATTTGATAACAATCCCACAAAGGAAACAAAAGTTATTCAAAAAACATATGTGATAATTTTAGAAAAAAACATCCTTTACCTTTGTTGTATGCGTAATGCGGTTGTATTGTGTATGCGCTTGCAATGATCACTACTACATAGGTACATGTGTCTCGTTCGTTGGTATGCATCATATGGTAAACTTGCCGCTCACTGCTCCTCCTCTTTGCCGCCGTCGCTGCTCCTCCTCTTTGCCGCTCACTGTACCGAGAGGCGCCGTGTGGTGACGCTCGCCAGCTGTCGGCCGCTGCTAGCGATCGTCGGCGTCCCCCTGCTGCTCGCCGTCAGCATCCGCGACGCCGTCGTCTACGCGCCGCCCCCGCACTGCGTCGATCGCCACATGAACGCGAGAGGGCAAGCAAGCTCGCATACCCGCACTCCCCCCCCCCCCCACCCCACCCTCCACCAGGCGGGTTGAGTTTCTTCCGACGGGGATTGGTGTCCCTCCATAAAACTTTAACTGGGAGGAGGAAGTCCCCCAGTCGAACCCAGCCCCCTCCCTGCTCCGCCAATTATTCAATCGTTTTAACCGGTTTTAAAATAAAATTAAAAAAATAATGCGCTCGTCGTCTCCAGCAGACGACGGTTGAACAAGAGCTCTCGATGGGGGCCGAGAATCGTAGCCTGTCAGCCGAGGCCGAGAATCGGGGCCTGTCGACCGAGATCCTGGCCGAGATCAGGAAGACCAAGATCGACAGTGAACTGCTGAGGCTCTACCATGCGCTAATCGGCTTCCTCTGTCTCTTGCTCGTCGTGGAGCTGCTCGCCTACTGGATGCTGAGGCGCTACGCCGCCTATCTAGAGGAGAAGGAGAGGGCAGGGGCGTATCCAGGATTGGAATCTGGGAGGGGCAAAAACCCATCTGAGGGGGGCAAAGAAAATGGTGTTTCTCTAAGGTGTCCTCCCGTCGGCAGACAACAACACTTCTTAATTTGAGAACTTGAAAGTGTTAGAGGTAGTGACTGACAGGATCTGCATGTGTGACATTATTGTCGGATATATAACGCAGTTGTGCGACCTGCATTATTGCTTGTCTTGCGCTGTATAAAATACTTCTGTTTTCATCAGAAAGCACAGCACCCCACGTAAAATTGGTCGAATTGTTGGCCATGTACGCGCTTCTGTGACTCCGAAAACGGTTCATTGGCGCGTAAACCACAGTGCCGCAGGCGAAAATTTAATATTTGTGCAATAAATGCTCCTCAACGGCCACAAAATTACCTCGGGAGCATGGGGAACAAATTTAACATGGTTGGAAAGCTCAGTGCAGTCAGTGCAGGTTGTGTCACACAATAGCTGCAGGCTGACCTGTGTTTACTCCATGCCCAGTTACACGCGATGCCCACCGACCAGCTTAGATAGGTGGAAAGCCTCTCTACACACCCCCGCCTGCCCTTCCCTATGGGGCGCTCAGCGTCCAAGCAGGTTTGTTAATCAAGCTTGTTGCGTGTGTGGCAAGATGTCAACAGCGCCTCAGGCAAAATTTTTCACATTTTGGAAATGCAAATCGTAAGGAGATCGACAAAAAAAATCTGCAGAAACTAAGATCTGTACATGTAGGTCAAGACAACTGAGAAATCTGGGGAGGGCAGTCTGGACATCTGGGGAGGGCAATTGCCCCAACTGCCATCCCCTGGATACGCCACTGGGAGAGGGTGCGCGCAGTGGCGGATCCAGGGTGGGGGAAAGGGCGAATTCCCCCTCCCGAAATTAAAAACAAAACGAGGGGGGGGAGGACTGGGTCGTGGGAGAAGAAACGTGCCCAGCGAACCCACTTTGCATGTAGGCGGTAGAAAATCGCAAATATTTTCTCCCCTGGCGCCGATTTTATGCATTAGTTGTCAACAATGGACCGATTGGGTGCCCAAAACATCGCCGAAACGGCCCAGGACCTGTAAATTTCAACAGGGTTCCCCCTTTGCCACATACTTCCCCCCCCCCCCTGCAAAAGAAATTTCTGGATCCGGCCATGACTGGGCCATGACGCCAACGACGCACTCGCAACAGCACGCACGGCACGTGCAGAGGCTCTGGCGCGACCTTCTTGTAGTTGAAAGGGACGCCCGTGGAGCAGCCAAGCGTCGTCGACGGTGGAACGGGGAACGGGCCGTCCCACCACAGCCCTGCGTGAAGGAAGGATCAGCTGCTAATCTGCGACAATTTGGAGAGCCTCTCGAAAAGTCGACTTTCTCAGGAGTTGTCATGGTTGCTGCTCCTGTGTACGCTTTCATTGATCACCTACCTCTACCTCCTGTGTGTACCTTTTACGCTGTGGAATTGGCGAGTATCGCTTTCGTGATCTGCGCGCTCTCTGCTGCATTTGGTGTTGGTGCGCAACGTTGCTGCCATAATCTGTGTCGTCATTTGTTGGGGGTGGTACAGTGATACTGATGTAAACGGAAAGTCTGACGACGGTCAGAAGATGACGGTTGGGAAAGAGACTCTTTTGAGAGTTTCGCGCAAACCCAAAGTACCACACAACTCAACTTTGACAACTCCACCTTGGGGACGCTTCCTTGCAAACAGCATTATTCCGTACCAACTGTTCTCTCCATTTTACTTTCCAAAAGCAGGAAAAAAAGGAAAAACGAGGTTTTCAGCGCGTTAAAGAGAGAAAGAGACACGAGCAGACACGTGCACGCACGCACGTACATCCACGCACAAAAGAAAAAAGACGACTTTCACAATACAGTACACACAAAAAATCGCGTCTGTCACTCTGTCAAGAAATAAACAACAACAAAAAAAAACTTCACAGGGCACCGGCGGGTGTAAAGACAAACTGGTTCCGAGTCGGAAGGAACGGCGGCGGATCGTCAAAGAAATCAAAATCCAATCAGATCAGTGATTAGATCCGACAGTTACTGATCAGTCGCTCTTCCCTGATTATGTAGTGACTGGGGGACTAGGCGTTGCGTGGGGGCTATGGGCGCTGCTGCGTGCCGATTTCCGGGTTACGCCCAAAGAGTTACACCCGAACCCGCTGGACGCTGCGCGAATTACAGGGAAACGGCCGTGAGGTGCGTAGCGCGCCATCTGGGTCTGGTACTGGCGCGATGGGGCAGGGTGCTTGCTGTACAGGGGACGCGCGCTATGTGGCGGAGGGTGCTGAGGGCAGAGGGGGCAGCTGCAGCTCGGTGGGCAGCTCGTCGAGCGCGTAATAGCGGTGGCTGACCGCATCGCGGGTCACGGTGACGACGCGCGCGCCGTGCGGGTCACCGCCCAGCTGGCAGCCCACCGCCGAGGTGACGACCACCTGAACACGGCGCGGTCGGTCGGTTCGCGTTCGTGCGTGCGTGCGAGGAGCAGCGAACCTCGAGGTCTCCGTCCCAGCCGCCGGCGTTGCGGTGGTAGTGGCCGCAGAAGAGCTTGGACACGCCGGCCGCCTTGAGCTGGTCCAGGAAGCGGCGCCGCACCTCCAGGTCGACAAAGTTGAAACTGAGCTCCTTGTTGCCGAACACGTCCACTTGCGGCTCGTCCGCCGAGACCACGAATGGCGGGATATGCTGCAACCGACAGAGGACTGATGTTGTGCAGTGCGCGTCGTACTTTTTCGACAGGCAGAGACACACACACACGTAAACTCGGAAAAGTGCCGACTCGTGCACTCATTATCACAGTCGTACAACCACTAGCGGATCCAGGATTTTCTTACAGAGGGGGGAGAAGGCCAATTTTTTTCGCCACACAAACTACACTACTATGGAATAGACAAAAATGACGGGATTTTGTAGCTCACTTAAGAATCAAACGTGAGTTGGAAGAGAACCGCTGCGCCGCAGGCGAAAATTTTGCGCTTTTGATTGACTTAATCCAAGAAAAACGTAAAAATCTGCCCATTTCCCCCTGTGCTCGGCCTTCTTTTCTTCTTCTCGCCCTAAACTCTCCCCCTCCTTCCCCCCCCAAATCTGAGATGACAGGAGGGGGAGACCCCCCTCTCCCCCCCGTCTGGATCCGCTAGTGCGTACAACTGCACAACGTCGCATTGTGGGCAGTAGGACGCCCTATTTGCCTAGTATACGTGTATTATCAACGAGCGCAGTAGCGTCTACCCATCCAAAAAAGGACGAACGCACGAGAAAGCGTTTTGAGTCACGAACGTCAAATATTTATAGATTGATGGCGGTACGCACAGGCACAATGCATATTCACTACGCCCACTACAAAACGTGATTGTGTGCAAAAAGCTATACAGCTTGGAACACGTACGCGTCCCAGTCTATTACTAAAATACCTAGCCTTAGCACCAATTTTAAAATGGCCTGCTCCGAAATACACCCCAGACTAGCTTACGTAAGGGCATTGGGTGGAGATGACTCCTCTCCTCTGTGTAAGCAGGTCTTTGTTTCATGTGGGAAGGTGCTAGTGTACGCGCTACTAGAGACTTCAAATGAGCGTCAGATCTAAATCCGTCCCTACTTAGACTAAATCTGTGTTGCTAGCCGACCGCAGAGGGTTTCAAAATAGCAAATTCTCTAAGCTTGCACTGAGCATTTGACGTCGGATGAACAGCGCAACCTAAATAGATACTTTGTTTGTATAAACAACGCACGTACGCTTGCCGCCTAGTATCTCTGCCTTTGCCTACCTCTACCAATGAAGAAAAAAACACAAGAGCTTGAGACAGACAGCACAAAACTAAGAACGTAAACACCGCGAGAATGCAAACACAGGCAGAACGCGATGCAATGTGTGCGCCCCCCCCCATTGAAACGCACGCACGCATGCGCGCACCCACGCACGCACGCACGCACGCAGACGCACACACCCAGAGACAGACAGACAGAGACGTACTTGAAAACCGATTAAGTGAACGGGCGGGGCGCGCGCCTCGTCGCCGTGCGTCGCGGCGAGGGCGCGGTCGAGCCAGCGCTGCTGCTCCTGACTGATCTGCTTGACGTCGCGGTCGTCGGCGTAGTACTGGGAGTTGAGCACGAGAAAGCGACAGCCGCCAGTCCAGAACTCGAAGTAGTCGTCGCCGAAGTCCCGCCGGTACGAGGCGACCGTCTGGACGGTGGGCCGGTCGCCCACGTCGTGGTTGCCGCACACGCAGACGGGCACGATGGAGGGGTGGAGGGCGGACAGGGCCGCCTTGAAGTCGCGCACCTGCGCGCCTCGGCAGCCGACGCCGGGGAACGCGTCGACGAGGTCGCCGCACACGACCAGGAACCGCGGCCGGGGCCGCATCGCGTTCACGCGCGACACCAGCTGCTGCGTCAGGCGCACCTGAACGGCCCGGGGTCAGGTCTGCGAGGGCGGGGCCCGCATGGGCGAGCGCACCTCCTGGTCCCATCTGCAGGGCGAGTTGGGGTCGCCGTGGACGGGCGGCGGCCGGTTGGGGTCGAAGTTGGCCATCATGCCCAGCTGCGTGTCCGCGGCCTGCACGAAGAACCAGGGTCCCGTCCACTCGCTCTCCTGCTCGGCGGAGAGCCTGTCGACGTGCTGGTTCCGACTGACGAGCGGGAACCGTCGCGCAGCCTCCTCAGCCCAGCGAGGCTCGAGGCCGCCGGCCGACAGGAGATCGGTCGCCAGCGAGCACTTGGGCCGAGGGGACGGCGAGTCGAGGTCGCTCTGCTGCGTCGTCGACGGCTGCGGGGGCTGGTGGAGAGGGGAGGAGGAGTCGGGAGCGCCGCCGTTGAAGCGGTTCGACTGGCAGCTGATCTTGTACTTGGCCGCGGAGCCGGGCAGCGAGGCGCGGTGTGGCTCGGTCGACGAGGCGGCGACGTAGTGGTTGTGCTCGAGCGCCTCGCTGCTCTTGCGCGAGTTGGCCGGCGCCAGGCAGGGCATCCACTTGCAGAGCAGCGACGACATTCCTCCGCCCGTTCTTCTCGCTGCTCCGCCACGGCAGAACTCTTCACGGTCGTCGTCGCTCGTCGTCTTTGGCGGTTTATCTGTTGTTGTTGTGTTGTGTTGCGCGCGCGCGTGGTGGATGCGCGCCACGGACGAGGCGCGGCTCGGACGCGGCGGCGGCTGCCTTTCTCGTTATCAACCGGCAAACACAAGCGCACCCAATTCGCCGCGGCGGCGGCGGCTGTCGAGAAAGCGAGAGAAGAGAGGACAGAAAGAGGGGCAGGCGGCGACCGACGACGACGGCGCGCTCCAAGCGGGCGGGCGGGAAGCCGACGCGCTCCCAGACGAAGACACGCCTCGCCAGTGGCTGACGCTATCACTTATGGAGATTAGTCGGCCGAGCGACGCGCTGCGGCGCACAGGCCGGGCCGTCGACTAACGAAGGAGCGGAGCGGGAAGGAAATAAGGGAGAGGAGGGACGGCGCCGTCAAGAGCGCCGCCGCGGCCCATGGAACGGCGTTCTCGCTCGACCGCTCGGCCGCTAGACGGAGTTTCATCAGCGCCGGCGGAATTTAGCGCCGGTCGGGTGGGGGAGCCGTCGGCTTCTGCTCCGTCGAGGCTGCGCCTCTTCCTAATGGAGCACGTGGCCTACACTGGACGACGACGCTCTCATTTTTATTTTGGAGCCCTATCATCCCTAGCTGTAGCTAGACTCTCCGGGTTTGACGCGACTGGCTGAGACACCGATGCGCAGACGACGTCGTCGCGATGTCGAAATCGTGTCTGCTCCGTCAGACGCCACTTGGAGCTCAAGGTCGTAACGCACGGCGGCACGCAGCGAAAATTAGTCATCGAGACGGGGACACTGGAAGTGGAAGGCAGACGTCGACAGATGTCGACAGCGCCGACAGAGAGAACAGACGGACTGGAAAGATGTTTATCACTTTTACGGCTCAGGAAACAGAATGGCCGCTCGTGTCGTCGTCTGAAATCGGATAACGACAGCTGCAAATGAGAGTTCCCCGGTCTTCTTGCTTGGCTGTACAAATTTCCCAGAGACCTCACAGAGTCGTTCGCTGCTCTTTCCCGCACCCTAGCTAGCTTGACTGGAAAAAAAACTACAACGTACGAATTAATCTCACTATCTACTGACTTCCGCGTTCGCGTGGCACGTCGGCAAATGCCCCGTGGACATTCCTGACCGCGGCAGACGTTGGGTCGGCGCAGTCAAAACAGGGAGCGGCATCCAGGGAAGGAGACGAGACAACACGTGGTGTGGCGGCGGGCGGTTCGCGATTTTTATCCTCCTTCGCTCGCTCGGCCGCTTTCTCACCGGCCGCCCGTCGGCGCCAAAACTTGCGCGAAACGACGGCCAGCGGCGACGAAATTCCTGGGGAGCGGTTATAGCGCCGCCTTGCATCGTCAACACGTGACGACGACTAGACAACAACACAACACACACACACAGACACACATGGCCAGGGCACGACCATTGGACACGGCGGCGGCGAGCAACAAACGGGAATGGCCGTCAGAGCGCGCCACGACGGGCTGTAGTCGCCGCGCCGCCGCAGCGGTGCGGTGGCGTCGTCGTTGTCGTCGTCGGGCGGAATGTCGTGCAGCGCCGTCGTCGTCGCGCGACGGCGACCGCCCCCACCGAGCGCACTGGCGGGCGGTCGGCATTTTTTTGACGAGGACGAGACGCGACAGGGCTAGTCGTCGGCCCTCGAGTGTCGTAGACGCGACACACCGGCGGCCCCCCTCAGTGGCCTGGCCTTTGCCGGCCCGCCGAAAACCGGAAAGCCGGCCAAACAAACGGCCAAAGGCCGGGCACGCGGCCCCGCTGATTACCGGGCGGTCCGGCCGGCGAAGCAGACGGCAACGACGCGGCGACCAAACCGGGCGGGCGGCGGGGACGTGTCATTTTCCACGCGCCCGACCGGGCGGACACATTTTTCAATCTGATACTTGGCCGTCGGCAGCGGCAGCCGCCGCCGACGCAACACTTCGTAGCGTGGCAACAACGGCGGCGGCGGCGACGGCCGGGCCGAAGAAACAATTTGCGACGGCCGCGCCGCTGCCCTCTCAGGACGGCGCGACGACGACGACGACGACGACGACGCAGGCCAAGACAAACGCAGCCGCGCTAGAGCCGCCCGCTCCCTCGTAAGCGTTCGTTCGCTTTCTCTCTCTTCTCTTTGGTGTGCGGCTGTCCAGAGCACGACAAACACCCACCCTTCCACACCACGGACGAATATACACGCACGCACAAACACATACGACGACGCACGAACGGTTGTGGCGGCCTGTGGCAGAAGCAGCGCTGCGCTTACTAGCAGCGACAGGCTGTCGCTGCTGGCGCTGGCGGGGCGCGTAGAGTGGGGGGGGGGGGGTGGCGGCGGGAGGGGGCGATCGATTCCAACCGTCTGACGGGCGACTGCACGGCCTCGTGGCGGCGAGGCGGCGTCGTCCGCGACCACGAGTGGCAATTACTACGAAGAAGCGAGCTTTGAGACCGGGGCCCTTGAAAAGCGGGTTGGACAGGCCGGCTGGCCGCTATTCCACAAAGTCGAGCGGCGGCGCAATTTATGGCGCCGCCTCGGGCGGTTTTATTTAGACAGCGTCGCAGCCGCCGACCAGCGGGAACACGCACGCACGCGCGCGCACACGCAATGGCGGGCAGGCACGCACCCTGCCGCGGCGCCCACCAACCATACACACAAACAAACAATCTGTGGAGCCCACCGTCGACGCACGCTGCCTCTCTCAAAAGGTGCGCGACGTGCGCTAAACAGGTTCAGATAAGACGGCGATAAGGGCGAACGACGCAACCAACAACAAAAGGTGGCGTACAGATGTAGGGCAGCAATGCCGCAGAATGGCCTAGCTGCACGTAAACGGCGCAGTGCAGTAAGATTTGAAACGAGGGGAAAATGTTGTAGAATAATACAAGCACTAGTTTGGTTTCCTAAGAGCTCAGTGGTGCGTTAACAACAACAATGTTGGGAGAGGGATGTTCAGGTTGTACAGTACAGGGATGTACAGGATACGTTGCCAAAAACGCAACTTGTCAGTTGAAACTGTTGCGCTGCCATAGACTTCGCGTGGTTAAAAAATAGCGATATCACTGTATTGAACCCGACTCTGACCAAGTACGTATGCTTCTTCCAAGTCCGTCTCGGACCCAAGCGGGCAGATACAAAATAAAAACCTCCCCATGTAAACATACAGTCAAATTTACCGTAGGTGCTGCTGAATGCAAATGGCGCGACCACGGCCACCACCACCATGCGTACTTCAGACGGAAAACGCCATTGTGCGTGCTAGCTAGGACATGGTCGCAGATGGTTGGTCGCCTCTTCGAGCGATCTGTCCTGGGCTTTCTTTTGCTGCTGCCAGTCGGAAGAACAACCCGACAGCAGTCACAACTCCAGCCAGTCATTTAGTGGTGCATAGGATAACATACGACCCTCAGAGGGGGTGCCTGACAAACAGGGCCAGCGCCTTTCCAACTCAGCCACACTGCCGCGAGTTCGCAGTTGGGAGTGGGAGGTGCTCGTTAGTAGCGTGTTGTGGCACGTTCAAAGGTCCAAACTCTGGTGGCTTTGAACCCAACCCGGTGCATTGCTCCGATCTGGCTCAAGCACTTTCCTTTGGAATACCAACTAACACTACGAAATTGTGACGTCGATGTTTTTTGTGACGACGTCTGAATTTGCCAGCAACAGAAAAGGAAAACCGAAATACTTTACAACAGCAATCGCAACAATTGCGCTTGCATCGATTTTGCGAAATTCCGTCTCAGTATCATGAATGCAGTTGTCTAATGCAGTAATCAAATTCCGAGTGGCAAGTTATATGATTGCTTGCTGTATCTTTACCTGCCGTGCATGGGGAAACCTAAGTTCATTGTACCATTGTACAATTGTACCATTGTACGGAGAGAAGCACACCATAATATTTTAAATGCGTTGACCCTCGATGCTCAACTGCTAAATACTAAAACAAAGCGTCACACGCCACATTTCTTTTTACAATTTCTTTTTAGGCTTAGGCTTAAGTACGCACGCGCGCGCGCACGGTCGCACAAACGCATAGGCGTGCACGCACGTGCACAGCTGCAGGCAGGCACGCACGCGCGCACGCGCGCAGCCACGTAGACTCGCGTACGCTCGCACACGCACACTCGCGCGCACAACGACACCACACGAGCACATGCACGCACGCGACGCGCAGACACGCACCGCCCGCGCAGGCACGCAAGACACGCAAGCATGCGTTGACTCTCGATGCTCAACTGTTAAATACTAAAACAACAAAACTCACACACAATAGGCTTAGGCAAATAGACTTAGGCTTGGGCTCAGGCTTTAGGTTTAGGTTCGTGCGAGCATGCCTGTGTGCGATCGCGTGTGCGTGTGAGCGCGCGCGCGCGCACACACACACACACACACACACACACACACACACACACACACACACACACACACACACAGTGCTGTCTGTGCGGGGCCAAGTTGCCCGCCCAAGACTACGGACTGCTGAGACTGCCATCTGCAACTGTAACGCCTGTGTGACAGGTGCTGCGCTGCTTGGAGTGTGCCAAGAGAGAAGTGGAGCACTCGCAGTGTCTTTCAGGTTAGCGTTCAGACGCAAACGTTGACACGTTAAACGCGTCGACCAGCAGCTCTCCAGCATGCGCCTTCTGCCGGCCGTTCGACTCTCAGGCGTGGCTGCCAGCGGCCCAGCAGCGGCGGTTTTCCTCGTCCACCAGGCAGCACCGGCGGTTGTCACCGCCGTCCGTTCTCAGTCCTCCGACGCTACCCCACCTAGCGCATTTCCACATCCTCCCGTCGATTGACGTGACTGCGTGTTTGCGCGCGAGCGTACGTGCCGGCACGCACGTGCGCTACGTATTTACGTGCGCTGCGCTGCGCTGCGCACGTATTTACTCCGATTCCGTGACTGGCAAGCTAGTGTTGTCCCACCGCGAACAGTTTGCGCGTCACTTTGGAATTTACTTTTGAACGCTGGTTGCAATATGTAGAACTGCCTCGTTCGAAAGAATCTCACGCTAAGGCTACCCGTATGATGTTGGGGTCGCGTCGCTTGCCCGCTGTGTAAAACTTGGTTAGCACCGTTTGCTGTAGTGCTAGTCGCATTTGAAAGTTGAGGCTGCGTCGGTGTGTGAGGTGCACTATGAGCGCGTTGAAGCGTTGAAATGTAAACTGATTTTGTTGAATATTTGGTAAGGTCTCGTCACACAGACAACAACATCGAGACTTGATACATAATGGCGCACCCTGTACAACTACATGGGAATTGAGATAAAAAAATGGAAATGTAACTTAATTCATTGAAAGATTACATAAAATCAGACTGTTGTAAAAAGAAATGTGGTGTGAGGCGCGTGTTTTAGTATTTAGCAGTTGAGCATCGAGAGTCAACGCATGTAAAATATTATGGTGTACTTATCTCCGTACAATGGTACAATTGTACAATGGTACAATGAACTTAGGTTTCCCCGTGCATGTCTGCATCCTTTACCCCTAGCCGTGCAATTCCGGGCTATTTCCAAAATATGCAACCGATGCAAGCACAACCGATACAAGGGATCACTGTAGCTTAGGCTTTAGCTTAGGCTTAGGCTTAGGCTTTTGCTTTTGCTTAGGCTTAGGCTTAGGCTTAGGCTTAGGCTTAGGAGGCGGGAACAATAATCCCTTGTATCGGTTGTGCTTGTATCGGTTGCATATTTTGGGAATTGCCCAATTCCGGGCTTTTTACTAATCATGCTTTCACTTTCACCTATTCATGCTTTACTAATTTTTCGTTATTCAGACATACGGTACGCGATGTCTAAAAGGGAAGAGCAGGGTGGCTTAGGGAGGGCATTGAAACTAAAACGCAGGATGGCTTACTCATTGCGCGAACGCGCGCGTGCCTGCGTGCGTGCCTGCGTGCGTGCCTGCGTGCGTGCGTGCGTGCGCGTGCGGCGGGCGGGCGGGCGGGCGGGCGGGCGGGCGTAGCTTAGGTTAGGCTGAGGCTTACAGGCTTTGGTTTTGGCTTAGGCTTAGGCTTGTGTGTGAGCAGGCCCGCGCGCGTGCGCGTGCGGGCGGGCGGGCGAGCGGACGAGCGTGCGCGTGCGCGTGCGCATGCGCGGGCAGGCTGGCGTGCGTGCGTGCGTGCGTGCGTGCGTGCGGATGCATACGTGCGTGCATGCGCGTGCGTGCGTGCGTGCGCGTGCATGCGCAATCGTGCGTGATGCAGGCGCGCATACGTAAAACCTAGCCTAAGCCTATTGCTAAGCAATCCTGTTTTTTCCTCCTTGCCCAAACTTGGCCTCTCTGCTGCTCCCTTGTAGACATCGTATACCGTATGATCCAAATAACGAAAAAATAGTAAAGCGTGAATAGGTGAAAGTGAAAGCATGATTAGTAAAAAGCCGCAATCAGTACCCTAAATATGGAAAACCGAACTGGAAGGGGGAAGGGGGCCGAGTCTGGAAGGGGGGTGTAACTTTTTGTAATTATTTCGGTGCGTTATCATATATGCCTCTCCCTTGTCGCCCTTCAAGAGTTATTAGTTATAAGCAACAGAATTCGCCGATAGAAATTTTACGCAACAGCCAACAAAGATAGGCGCTATCGTATTTGAGGGGTTCCTTAACTTTCAGGGGTCTTGAATTATTTAGGGGTCCGATAGGAAAAGTAGGGTTCAATGGGTTTAGGGGTTCTATGGAAGGGTCGACAACACTATCGCAGCCTTTTAGGGGTCGTTGCATGCGCTTAGACTTTCGCTTAGGCTTAGGCTTTTGCTTAGGGTTAGGCCTCACTTTGGCTTAGGGTCTGCTTAACCTAGCTTAGTGGGCAACACTATGCTTTGCAAAGCCTAAGAGCAATGCATAAGCCTACGCCTAATCTAAGCCTAAAGCCTAAGCCTAAGTGAGGTCTAAGCGAAGCCTAAGCCTCAGCGAAGCCTAGGCCTAAGCCTAAATTTAGGCAAAGACTAAGCCTAAGCAAAACCTAAGCCTAAGCAAAACCTAAGCCTAAGCAAAACCAAAATACGTCATGAGTCACGCACAACAGTGTAGACAACAAAATTAGTCACACTAATCCTCGCGCATATGCTCGATCCCTCGAATTCACTATTTCTGCAGTTTAAAACCAATGACTTTTAGAATGCGACAAGGTGAAACCATATATTATAACGTACCGAAATAATTACAAAAGTTACACCGCCCTTCCAGACTCGCCCCCTTCCCCCTTCCAGTTCGGTTTTCCCAATAAATAAGAAAAAAAATATAATAAAAAAATTGCAGAAGCCCATGGAGGCGCAGCGCGTCAGGAGCTTGTCGTTCAAAGTGGGCGTCCGTTTCTTCAGCGGCGGCTCCAGCGTTTGTTTTTTCTTTCTATTTTTGCTTTCAATTTTGTTTTTGTAAAAATTCCGAGTCTGACAATTTGCACCGACTTCAGTGGTCGAAGAGACACGTGCTGCACTTGCACGCGGACTCGAACGGCTCTAGTCTCAGCGGCATCGTCTTCAAGAACGAACGGGCCGTCCTGAAGAACGAGCCGTCCGACAGATTCAGCTTTCAGCATTGCCTCGCGCTGAAATTCGGTCCGTGCGTGCGTGCGTGCGTGCGTGACCCTCTGACTTGTCGTGTTCCAACCACGGAAACTTACAATTGCCCAAAAGAATATCAGCGGTGCTGTATTTGTGTGCAGGATCTGCCTTAAAGCCGTTTGTATGTGCTAAGCTGAACGGTTGACATAGCCTATCCCCGATGGCCCGATTCTTGACACGCATATTCTACGCTTTGTGGGTGGGGGGGGGGGCAGTCCCTTCCTCTACCCCCCGATCCACTGACCAGGGAGGGGGTTGCTACCACGAAAAAGCGGTTCGGCAGGATTCCCATAGGGGGGCCCTAATTAAAAAATCGGGGACCCTCACATAACAGGGGGGGGTCACAATGCAAATACTGATCTGCACTTACGGAACGTCAGCGTTGCCGCCAAGCTTCCATTCCTCTAGCGAACTGAAATCTCCCCGTAACCCCCCCCCCCCCCATCTCTAATGTCGTTCCAGAATTTTCTCAAACTCAAGCAATGGGCTGGGGCGCTGAGGTAGCAGCTTCAGAGCACATGCAGCGCACGAAGCGCCAAGCGAGGGTACAGCATAGCGGTGCTACACAGTCAGCATGAGTATGACCAACTCGAAAGTTCACCACCAGAGCAAGTCACTATCACTGTTCCTGGCTGCATGTTGCAGAGCATGTACAAGCCGCTACATGACTCTACAAGTCGCTATTTTGGTCGCATACACCAGTATTGCAATGTGACCCCCCCCCCTGTTATGTGAGGGTCCCCGGTTTTTGAATTAGGGCCCCCCCTATGGGAATCCTGCCAAGCGGTTCGACTATGCCCAGTTGGGGGGGGGGGTGACCCCCCTGCGACGCTCCCTTGAGGCCACCACGGATTTAGGCTTTGAGTTGGCCTTAGAAGAGTCGACGCTCGCCATATTCGGCGAGAATTTCTCCAAAGTTTTTGCTTTTTCTAACGAGAAAAAGCTGCTCAAGACACGCCGGTGGCTGGAAGGCGTCTTGGGGCAACGTGAGGATTTTTCCCCAGTTTCTGAATGCTCTTGGGCTTCTCAGGCTTGTTTGTTTGTTTTGTTTGTGTGTGGGCCGCTTCTATGATTGCGGGGTTTTCTCTCTGATCACAATCGACCGTTGCTAGTGAGAGATGAGACCCAGTCATCCCGATCCTGGGGGGTGGGGGGCTGGCTCCCCTAACGGGCCGGAATTGTCACTGCCGCCGGGTTGGTTCCGTTGGCCGGAGCTCAAGGGTTTGCTGCATCGGGCTCTCAGGCTTTTTGCATCGTGGCTTTGTGCGTCATAGAAAATTGCCCACTGAACTGTTCCGTTACTTACGGTTTGCTTGTGCTTTGCATGAGCAATACATGAACGGATGAGTGGTTCCGCATTCCAGAGCACCAGTTCTCGGCGTTGGTCCTGTCGGCGCCGGCCGGCTCGCCTCTCGGCGAATTCTTCAGGGCCGACGTCACTCTCCACGTCTCGGTATGGAGTGTCACCGCGCACCTATGCAGGCACTAGGCGCACACACTAGGCTCGATTCCTTGCAGTCGTCCACCTTGTGCGCTCTGTCCTGCACCGGAGGGGCGCCGCCGCGCCTCCTAGCGGTTCTGGACGTGGCCGGCGTCCACTTTCGGTCGTCGGGGCGCCGACTGCTCGTGTCGACGACCGCCGCCGCTGTCGACGTCGTCGACGCGTTCGCGTTCGAGCTGCCGACCACCGACGACATCCGACGCGCCTCGACGCTGCTGCGCGCCCGCGCGGCCGTCGTCGCCGACGGGGGGACGCGCGCCGGCGGCGGACGCGCGTCCCTGCCGCCCTCTCAATCGTCGTCGGCCGCGGCCGCCCTGTCGACGTCGACGACACCCTCTCCCTGTCGACAACCGCGCCGGCCCACGTCCTTCGCCTATCGCAGAGGTTCGTCATTTTTTGCGATGTCCCTCGAAATAAAAAACACTTAGGCGGCGGCGAGCGCAGCGGCGCCAGCTCGGCCGGAGCGCCCTCGTCGCCGGCGATTTTCTGCAGCGACCGGCGCCCGCTGCTCGACAGCGCCACGGCCAGCGAGTCCGTCGACAGCGCGATTTGACGATTTTTCGTGTTTTTTTTTGTGGCTAAATCGTTGCCCAATTTCCAGCTCCGCCGACCTCTCCCACCTGAACATCGACGGCATTCCGAATGAAGTGTTCGACGCCGAGGAGAGCTGCGCCGTCAGCGGCGGCGGACGGCCGTTCAGCGCCTGTCCGTCGACTTTTTTCGATTTGCTTTGAGGATTTTACAATTTTTTTTTGTCTTTCTCAGCGCCCCTGCAGGCGCGTCGACGGATTCGGCCGCCGACACCGCTGGTGCTGGCGCCGTTGGAGCAGCTGCAGCTCGCGACGCTGTCGACCTCGCCCGGCAGGTGTCGGAGTCTGCCGACGGAAGAAGCGGGCGCTGCCGAAATCCTTCTGCCGGTCTACGTCAATCAGAACTTCATCGACAGCATCCGCCTGTACACGAACGCCGACGCCGTCCTCTATCCGGCCGCTCTGATTGCCGAAGGTGGTCGGATTTCATTGTCGACACAGGCAAACAGTCGACCTGTCGACCGAGCCGTGGAATTTTGCAGCGGCGGAATGGGGTTACTTGACGATGCGGCCTGTCTACTTGAACTCGGATTCGACAGCTGCCGACGGCAAGGAAGCATCGCCGCCCGACGACCCCGCGCCGACTCTGCCACCCGCTGCCGCGACCATCGAAAGCTCGTCGACAGAGTCTTGCGTGTCAGAGAACAAGGTCCATTCACGAAATAAAATCCCTGCGCGAAGCAAATTTCGCACAGGTCGAATCGTAAACATCCGGCAGGAGGAATGGCATACCCATGCGTATTCTAAGGCCGAAGCCAGATAGACTTTTACCTTTCAGTTTGTGGCTTTTGTCTTACCTTGCTTTGTAAGTATGCCGTCCGTCTTGCCACATGCCGAATTATAAATCGGCGTTTAGATGCGTTGAGTGTCCGTTGAGACGCATTTTTTCGCTCGTTTAGAGTTCGGACGCGGCGACGACGCTGTCTGCGGTGGCGAAGCCTGCGCCCTACCGTACGCCGGTCGGCTCCATGTCGGGTCTGGGCCGTCGGACGCGCTCGGGCTGCTTCCCGGAAGACGCGGGGTACGTCTTGCGTCACTTGCGCTGAGACCGGTCCTCGAAATCGAGCTCCGCAGACGCGTCTCGCCCGCGGTCACCAGCAAGGCCAGTGACGCGTCCTCGTCGGCGGCGACGACGACGACGACGCGCCACTGGCACAGTCTGGGCCGGCCGCGGCGTTCGGCCTGGCGCGTCGGCCCCCAGTCGTCGCGACCGCGCGCCAACTCGGCCGGCGACCGGAAGCCATCGACCGCTGCGGCGTCGTCGTCGCCGACGGACGCCGGCTCGCCCCGACGCGCCCAGCTGCTGTGGAAGTCGTCCAAGAAGCTCGTCAGTCAGCTGCTCCAGCGAGCTGGCAAGGACGCGTCCTCTCCGTCCTCCTCCCCCACGGCCGCTTCGATGACGAATCCCCGCTCGATGTCGCTGACGACGACGACGGCGCGACGCGTGGACAGGCTCGCGGGTGCGTGGACGCCAGGCGCTTCGATACTCTTGCGAGCGAGCGGTTGTATGAGCTTTCGCGCTCATATTTCTACTCAAGAGACGGAGTGTTTGGCTGGGCGTTCCTCTGTGCCCAAATTGATGTGTTTATTCCAGAATGGTGAACACCACCAGTCAACGTCTGTCTGTCTATTCCCCAAATCTGCAACATAGGTAGACCCCGCTAGTCGTCGTGTGATCTTAAGGGTATATAGTCGACGCTCGCTGCAGAGCCTCCGCGCCTGGAGACGATTCACGACACGTCCGGTGGAGCGAACGCCGCGTTGACGACGTCGACGACGACTACCGTGGAACGCCGTCGCTTCCCGGACGACGTCGACTCGCTGGCCAGTCGCTCGCTGACCTTGGAGGGTGGCGCTCGCCGGAAGCTGTCGGCCTCGACCGCCTCCTCCTCCTCCAGCCGCAAGCCCAGTAGGCGCCCTCGTGTGTGTCGATTGTCCATTGTGACTCTTCTTTTCGCGTCAGTCCGCCCGCCGCCGCGTCGACACGGCTCGCTCGCCTGCGCCGGCGCACAGAGTCAGGGGGCGCACCGGCAGCAGGGAGTCGGGGGCCAGCTGCTCTTCTCGGAAAAGTCGCTGCGCAGCGGTCGGGACCAGCTGCGGAGGTCCCTGGCCGAGCTGTCCGTCTCCTACGGACGCTACGACGAGCGGCGCCACCGGCAGCGACAACAGCAGCAACAGCACACCACGAGTGGGGCTGCGCTAGACAGGCGCCCTCCGCCGCCCCCTCCGGCAACGAGCCCTGTCGACGCAGTGAGACGGACCAGTCTGTCGCCGCAACCGCCGCGAACTGACTCTGGTACGGGCTGCTGTCCGGGGGGGGGGGAGTTGTTGGTGTTGTTGGAATGAGGGCGACGCTAGGGGGCCGTCATTGTCCCCCATGTACAATAAATAGCCTGAGATCTCCACTTCTTGTCTGAGGCACCACTTCAAGCATCGAACCCGAAACCGTGCGCGCAAGAGGCCGATTCTCTGACTCTGAGCTCTCCTGGCCCGCCATTTGATCGGTCGCCCTGGACGTTTCCCGTCGCGTTCGCAGCGTTCATCGACCCATTCCACCCCACCACCCTGGGGCTGGTCGTTCAGTCTCGCCCGTCGACGAGTCGATCTCCGCCGCCCTCTACAGCTTCCAGAAGAAGCGGCGCGCCGCCGCCGAGTCCTCCTCCGCCGCCGCCGGCAGTGTCTTCCGTTTCCCACCGCCCGCCATCAGCGACGCGGACAGGGCGGTGGCTGGGGCGGCGTCCAAGGCCAACTACAGCGACGTGACACAGCCGGCCGACTCCGTGCCGCCCACGCCTCGCTCGGCCGCGCTGGGACGACAGAAGACCGACTACGCGCCCATCGACGCCCATGCCACCGTCGCCGCCAAGAAGGTCCGTCCTGCCTGCCCCCTGAACGAGCATGAGC
Source organism: Paralinhomoeus sp. GSCO2_6 (assembly GCA_030248085.1). Classification (NCBI taxonomy): domain Eukaryota; kingdom Metazoa; phylum Nematoda; class Chromadorea; order Monhysterida; family Linhomoeidae; genus Paralinhomoeus; species Paralinhomoeus sp. GSCO2_6. Next base: position 5,382 of record JASAMY010002379.1, on the reverse strand, counting down.
CTAACTAAAGGCCCAGATAGATTTTTTTGTTACAAAGACGCAGTTCCCTCACGCTCCTCAAAAGCGCCAGGAAACTGGCAGCCCAAACTGCTGGGGGGGGGGGGGGGTTGGGAGTCTGCTTTTCGTGTAGGATTCCCTAAAGCTGGGGGCACACCTGAGCCTAATCCCCCCCCCACCCAGGTATACTTGGGGGGGGGGGGTGGACAGTGCACGGCCGTAGGCGCTGTCTAAAGCGCCACATATGTTGCAGGCCATCACGAAGCGCCAGCTCGACAGGAGCCGTCGACAACACCACTGACGAGCTCGTCGTTGTCAAAACAAGAGGTGTTTTGCTGTCGTCGCCGAATTTCGTGCCTTTTCTTTGTTTTGTTGTTGATGAATTTGTACGCATTCGCCGTCTCCCATGGTACTATTATACACCCTGTTCACTTTATTCGTGCCATAAACCCTGAAGTTGCTCTCTTGCCTCTTTTTTTTTGTCGGTTGTTGTTTTTGCCTTTCCTGCCGCATGGACATATTGCTGACGACGTGCCTGACGACGGCTGCTGGAAGACGAGTTATCGAAACACATTCACTGCTGCACGTTTTCTATTTATTTTGATCGTCCGAAATTCTGGCGAGCGCTGTTGTTTTGGTCGTTGGATGGAAATTTTGAAGGTGCATTTCTTGTGGACGTTTACTAGGCATGGTGTGACGCACATGGAATGCATTCATCGAAACAATCCAGGAATTGACACGTGCGTTGAAAGATACCTATACGTGGTTTGTGGAGCGTCAAGTTGGAACGTTGATTAGTTGGTTGCTAATGGTCAATTTAATTTGTAGGTAAACGCATTTGGTAGTGACTTTTCCCTTGTGGTGAAGTTGTGTACAGCTTATTGCAACACACGAGTGCACTTCACGCTGTGAGCGCGCACTACTGTAGAATACCCGTGCTTGATAAAAACTAAAATGAGTCGTAGTACTGAGTCAACAGAGTGGGAGAGACAGCGAGTGGGTGGGGTGTTCAATAAGGGCAAAATAAGGAGGTGAAAGATGTGTTGGTCGTCCGCTTTGGGGCAGATTGCCTCAGTTCTGTCCGTGTGCGTCGCTGCGTCCGTATCGATTCTGGGCGGCCAGCTGATGCCGCGTGACCGGCCGCTATTCGGCACATACGGTAGCGACAGCGCTGCCACGCACGCGCGGACGAAACAGCGCAGTCGGTCCGTTCCTTGTCGCGAAATTGGGAATTTGTCGGAAAACAAGGCGGTTCGAGGCGACAATTCGGAACGACGCGTCTGCCGGCCGACGAACCCCGCCGGAGATGTCGAGTCCCAGCGCCGGCAAGCGTCGCATCGACACGGACGTGATAAAATTGTGAATTTTCTGCCTTCGGAGGAATTTGGCCGCATTTACAGTAATCACTCGAATAGTCGTATCGAATTTTTTTATTTCAGAATCGAAAGCAAGCACGAGGTGACGATTCTGGGAGGCCTCAACGAGTTCGCACTCAAATTCTACGGACCCAAGGGAAGTGAGTGAAACCCAATCGGGGCACTTTTATTTTTTAGTTCGAAAATTTTTGTTCCTTTGTTCCGTAGTTTTGATCAAGCCGCTAACCGGTTTGAAACTTACGGAAACACGTGATACGATTGTTGCCAATGTCGAACGAAATCTAGTTTACCAACGCTGCATTGCATGCGTATGTAATGCAGCGTAGATTAAAATTGGAATGGATTAAATTGGAATGCTGTAGATTGGTGCCTAGACGAGTACATCACAGCTGCGTGTTCTAGAAGCATTTTTGTAGGGCATTTTATGCATACCGCAACATCGCATACATGATACCAAAGTACACACTTGTATTAAATTTATGAGTTGTACGCATGGGACATTTGACTTACAGTTGTAATTCTGTTTTTCTGCACGTAAGTTTTTTTACGGCGAATTTCTGCATAGTTGTAGCAATCTATCGTACCACCGTGTTCGTATGAATACGTATGCGATGCATATCACCATATCTGTATGCATTCAGCTTCCTATGAGGGTGGAGTGTGGCGCGTCAGGGTGGACTTGCCCGACAAATACCCCTTCAAATCCCCTTCCATTGGTGAGTTGTTGTTTTTAGTTTTTACTTTCGCTTTTTTGGTTTCTGGGTTTTCTCAAGCACGTTGCTGAAAGTGCTGCAATGGGTAAAGAATCCGATTATCCTTTTTTAGGGTTTATGAACCGAATCTTCCATCCCAACATCGACGAAACGTGAGTTTCCATATGTCATTTCCAAGTCAAATGCATAAATCCATCATTTGAGCTTATTTAATCATGGTGTTAAATTGGATGGTAAAACGTGTTTATAAAAATCCTTGAAGGAAGTGTTTCACGTAAGAATCTTAATGTATTTTTATGAATGTATGGAATTCCACACATCTGCAAATTCCACACAGTTCACTGGAATTATCGATTCAGCTCAGGCACCGTTTGTTTGGACGTGATCAATCAAGCTTGGACCGCCCTCTACGGTGCGTGCGTGCGTGCGTCTGTTCGTGTGTGCGTCTGTGGGCTCTTGACAGGACCGCGTCATTAGTGGCACGCCGACACTGCGCATGACTGAATTAGCGCGTGCTAATTAGCGAATTGGGTGTTCGTCGATTCGCCTGCACTGATCACTCATACCCGTAACCGGGTCTCCGGCCGAGTGGGCAGGGGGGCTGACCATTTTATGGGGGGGGGCATGGTAGATTATGGGGGAGATTGGGAATTTTGCCGAAATTGCGTCTGAATAGGTACTTTTTGGTCTAAAGAAGTCAAGATACAGCTTCAAAAAAATTTGAAAAATTCTGGGGGATGCGGTTGGTTGACAAATTACTTGGTGGACCCCTCCCCCCAATACAGGTATGTTTTCATGGCTGTACGCAGCGTACATGAATTTCCGTGGAGTTTCATCGTTTCGCAGCAATTTACTTAGATTCGCCCTCTGAATTATTCCATTCCTGCAGACAACAGCACTATATTCTCGAGTTGACTATTTTCCTAGATTTGGCCAACATTTTCGACTCGTTCTTGCCTCAGCTCCTGACTTACCCCAACCCCACCGACCCCTTGAACGGCGACGCCGCCTCCCTCTATCTCCAGAAGCCGGAGGAATTCAAACGGAAATGCAGGGGTAGGCAAAATACCTGGTCTTGTGCACGCACGCACGCACCGACACATGCTTTCAGATTACGTGGAGAAATACGCGAGCGAGGAGGCCCTTTTGCGCTACTGTCCTCAGACGGACGGCCCTTCGTGTCGGCAACAGACTGCCGGTGCTTTTTTCTTATATTTTCTTGTGAATTTCACCATTAAATCAGCGAAAAAAACGGTTGAAGCGGGCGGCGGCAGCGGCAGCTCGTCGTCGTCTTCCTCGTCCAATGGCTATGCGCCCAACGGACGTCAGGTCGACCCCGCCGACGACTCAGAGAGCACCATTTCTGACTTCTCAGAAGGTACACATCACACCAGAGTCAGTGCGTGCGCGTACGTGCGTACGTGCGTGCCGTACCCGAATCCAGAATTTTCTAACCCCCGCTCCGTCCCTCCCAATGACCATGAAACGGCTCAATATCACCATGTAGATCCCATTTTGCCAAAATTTTTTCCATGTGTACCTATTTTGTGACGCTATTTAGGTAAAAATTCAGCTACCCCACTTTTTTGCTCCGGACACCCCCCCCCCCACTCGCCCAGATCGTTGTACACCTATGGTGCGTGCTGGTGCGGTGGACACCACACGTGTCTGAGTCAAATCTGTTCGTTTGTGCTCGAAGCGAATTCGATCGGAAGGGGGGGGGGTGTGTTGGATGATGCATATTGGCCAAATCAAGAGAGACACGGAAATACCCGATCATATTGGACCGGTCGGTTGGTTGTGCTGGTCTGTTGGCTGTTGGCGTGTCGGCTTCGTTACTCTGTCTTTTTCCTTTGTCCGTCCGGCCGGCTGTTTACCTGCCGTCTGCCTATTTATCTTGCTTTCCGTGTGTCTCCCTCCCCCCCCCCCCCCCATACACAGCGCATACATTTGCCCAACGCCTAGCCCCAACTTTAGCTTAGTTGTCTGTCAGTGTGTCTAGTGTGCTCGTCTGCTGCTCTGTTGCGGGGCGATGTGGGTCTACTAACTAATAGGCGTCAGGAACGCAAAAGGCCAGCATGACAGTCCCCCCCCCCCAACTCCACACCACTGTGGTGTGTGCGTGTGTGTGTGCGTGTGTGTGTGTGTGTGTGTGTTTGTTTATGTTTTGTTTTTAATTCGTCTGACAAGGCGCGGCGCGACACGAGCGACACAGGCGAGCACACACACCGTGTACAGACTGGCTAGACGGTGTGTGTGTGTGTGTGTGTGTGTGTGTGTGTGTGTGTGTGTGTGTGTGTGTGTGTGTGTGTGTGTGTGTGTGTGTGTGTGTGTGTGTGTGTGTGTGTGTGTGTGTGTGTGTGTGTGTGTGTGTGTGTGTGTTGCTATGTATAGACAGTCAATGTATGGGTGACCGCTTTTGCGGGGCAGGGGAGCGTAGAATGGCACAGGGGGCACATAACCACACGCACGCACGCGTGTCTTTGTCGAGGGGTGTGCGTGCGTGCGTCTGTTGTCCGTGTGTCGGTCGACACCCACGTCGCTAGGCAATTCGATTAAGGCCTCATCCACTCCAAACGCACGCACGCGATGTATTCGTTGCCTATGTACGTACCTACATCGTTCTGTGCGTCCGTTGTACGTCTGTGCGTGAGTGCATTGCGCCTACCGTAGTAGAAGAACATTCCAGACGAGACCGAAGGCATGGAGTTATAACGGTGCGTGCCACTCGATGCGGTCATCCTTCGTCTATCGCCAATTCTTCAAACTGCTATACAAACCACACAAGCAAAGCTCGTGAACGTAAGATACCGTAGCCCCATTCTCCTCGATGTATAGAACGACTTTAAGAAGTGGGAAGTCAATTCCGTTGAAAGTGTTACGTGCCTGTAGAAGTCAAGAATTTTGCCGAATTTTCGATGTTAATACCGTTGCTCGTGCGAAACTTTTGCCAGTTTTTGTAACAGTTTATTGTGAGGGGGGGGGGATAAATTTTCATTATGAAGAGGATAATTCATTAAATGTATCTCGCGTTGGCATTTCTTGTTTAATCGCACTTAACCTGTCATGATTGGGTCTTGAACCAGCTGAGGCCATAGATGACAATAAAAATAAAGTTTCGTTTTGTTGCGGCCACCGTTTATTTTATTTTATTTTTAGAACGGCGAAAGTTTCGTGTCTAGCTTTTTTTATGCACGTTGGCGCGAACCTGTTTGGTAGAGGCTGTACACTTGTTGAATGGCGCGCGCGCTACGCTTTCGTAGTCAAACGCTGTGTGCCTGCCTACCACCATATAG